>CM072870.1:23715000-23762500 GCA_036937835.1 Pampus argenteus
AACCGGCCAGGAACGACTGCACTTACAGAAACCTGACTGACAAGTTCACTAAAAGAGCCAAATGGACCCATTTAGAGTAAAACATCTGATCTGTCTGTCTGTGTGGGCTGCAGGGGGATACATCTACAAATCTACAAGGTATCTGTAACGTGAGAATACTTGAGAAACCTTAAGTTGAGTTAACATGCATGCAGGTATATTTCAGGTAGAGCTGCAACTAAAGTGATGATCCTCAAATGTCCAAAACCCAAAGAGACAGAGAGGAGGAACAAACAAACAGCAGCATAAAGACATTTCATTAATGCAACGCTACCAGCTTCCTGCTTTACAGCTGCACATCCTCATTTCTATACAACAGACAATGAAGATGCTGCTGAATACATTTATTCCCTTTGGACCTGAGCCCTGAAGGAAGTCAATGTGTCTCTAATGTATATGCACATGGCTCAGCACATACTCTACGTTCTGTGTCACACAACCCATTAAAGATGAAGCTGCTTTCTGCTACCAGCAGAAAAAAAAAACACGTCCTCCAAAAGTGATGAAATGACTCAGACATTTGCAGCACAAGAACCGAACGCATTTCTGGGTCGAAGCAGGCAACCCGGCAGCTCGGCTGGAGGGACAGAAAGCAGGCTGAGAAAGTTTTAATTGGACTTTCAGGATCCTTCGAGCTGCATGAAGCATCTCTTCAAGCCAGAGAGAGGAGCGTGGTGGAATCTGCAGGCGTCTCTGGTGTGTGTGTGTGTGGACATTTTTCAGAGACCAAATGTGAGTAACTGGGCTCAACACAAATACCAAGAAGCAGCTGAATAAACACGGTGACAGTAATGTTAGTTCTTCACTTTCTAAACGCCGTTTCAATGTGAAACAGACACACAGCCGAGAGAGAAGAAACGGGAGACGAGTTTCAGATGTTTTAATGTTTCTATTCAAAACCAACCGATAGATCAAAAACGTTTCAGCATCAGCCACACGTATGACATCACTCTGTGTCATAAAACAAGAAAGCTGAACGGAAGATTTTCATGTTCAATTCAAATGAACGTGAGAGGAGGAGAGAAAGAGCCGAGGCATCAATTAGAGTTCATCACCTCTTAACTTTAATAATCACCTCCAGCATCTGGAGTGATGGATGACGCCGATGGACGCCGATGGACGCCCACTGTGCTACTTCACCCCCTCAGACTAAACTATATTCAATTAAGTGCCGTGCTCTCCTCTGAACTGTAAATGAGACAAGATATAAATCATCTTCCCGCCTCTGACACAGCAGAAAAAATGACATCATGTCATCGGGGGTGAAAAACCACAGACGATGAGATAAAGCAGCAAACCAGAGATTAAAGCATTCAGTCACTGTGGGACACCATTAAAATGGAGGTAAGGGTGCCCGTAAGGGATAATTATTTTTATTATCGGTTAATTTTAATTCATCGTTTAGTTGAGAAAATATCAGAGAATTAAAACAATAAAATCAAGCAAACCAAAGTCTTCAAACTGCTCGTTTTAAAACAGGCAAAGACATTTTAGACATTTTATTTCAGTCATATAAAAGAGAGAAAAGTAAAAAATAGTTTCATAATTGACTTATAAATGACCCATAAATGAAAATCAATGAATTGTTATTGACCAATAAATCATTGGAGTATTTATTATTGAACTGATTGACTATTTGGAAGAAAGTGTTGTTATTTCTGTTATTATTATTATTATTATGATAATTAAACAGAGAGAGGAAGCACATGGGAGAGACGAAGAAGGCAGAATAAGACCAAAAACAACCAACAATGATGAAGTTTTATAGAGAACAAATGAGACAAAAGCCAGAAAGAATAATAATGTTTATCTACATGGTGGCTGTGGGTGCAGCAGGGCTGACAGCAGCGGCCTGCGGCTTCTGAGAAAGTGTCTGTGGAGAGGAAAAGGATTCATTAAAGCTATCCTGGAGGGTAACATGCCCACAACACACACACACACACACACACACACACACACACACACACACACACACACACCGGACAGCCAACAATCTCTCCATCATCCTATTTCCTTCACTCTTTCATCTGCGCTGATCTAAAAGGCAGCAGGATCATTTGAAGCAGTGCTAAGCAGATGCTCCGATACTCTCCTCCAAAGTTTCTGTGGAGGAACAAGTAAAGAATGTGAGGACATGGATTAATATTACTACTGTGTCATGTGACCGCTTCATACACTGCTGTCAAACGTTGTTATTTTCTAACCTTCTGTGGCAAAGACACGTCTGTCTGACAGACGGGAGGCCTGAAGGTCAACCAGGAAGTGGGGCCGGGCTTTGAATATAACATAGTGGCCAAACCTTGTAGTTACACCTTCACCAGGGTCCATAGAGCTCAGCCAGTACAGGTCTTTACAGCAGAAACAGGTTTGTTGGCTTCATGCACCACTGAGCGACTTTCATAGGATTGAACATCCATGTTTTTGGTAGACTGCAGGAGTATCTGGCGTTTTTGGACCAAACAGACTTCACACCTTTAAGGGCCTGTTTGCATTCGCACCACCGATAGAAGCTGAAGGTAACCTGCACACGACTCCAGACAACAGAGGAGGCTGAGCTGAAATAGCAGCGCTAACAGAGCTAACAGCTTTTTAAAATGGTAGTCACCGGTGCTGCATTGGCTCATGTTTCCACCAACCAACGTCTGGACCGAGTCGTCCTCTCATGCTACTCTGAGGTAGGAGCTAAAAGTGCTAAAAGCGACGTTCTAAGAACTACAACTGTTCCCGGTTCCTGCAGTTCAGACACAATTAAAAAAGAGAACGTCCTCAAACTGTTACTGTGAAAAAGTTTCTCCGGTCAGAAAACCTTGATTAAGATACATCTGGGTCACGCGAATAAGGATGGCTGCAGGACTGACAGGAGACGCAGCCGCAGGCAGGAAGTAGGAGGAGTAGGGCTGGCTGCAGGACTGAGACACAGCCGCAGGCAGGGAGTAGGAGGAGTAGGGCTGGCTGCAGGACTGAGACACAGCCGCAGGCAGGGAGTAGGAGTAGGGCTGGCTGCAGGACTGGGAGGAGACGCAGCCGCAGGCAGGAAGTAGGAGGAGTAGGGCTGGCTGCAGGACTGGGAGGAGACGCAGCCACAGGCAGGAAGTAGGAGGAGTAGGGCTGGCTGCAGGACTGGGAGGAGACGCAGCCGCAGGCAGGAAGTAGGAGGAGTAGGGCCGGCTGCAGGACTGGGAGGAGACGCAGCCACAGGCAAGAAGTAGGAGGAGTAGGGCTGGCTGCAGGACTGAGACACAGCCGCAGGCAGGAAGTAGGAGGAGTAGGGCCGGCTGCAGGACTGGGAGGAGACGCAGCCACAGGCAGGAAGTAGGAGGAGTAGGGCTGGCTGCAGGACTGGGAGGAGACCCAGGCATGAAGTAGGAGGAGTAGGGCTGGCTGCAGGATTGAGACGCAGCCGCAGGCAGGGAGTAGGAGGAGTAGGGCTGGCTGCAGGACTGGGAGGAGACGCAGCCACAGGCAGGAAGTAGGAGGAGGGAGGCTGCAGGATTGAGACGCAGCCGCAGGCAGAAGGGAGGAGGAGGAGGTTGCAGTGGTGAGATAAGGCCGCGGCCCGGGGCTGATAGATGAGGGTAGCTCCAAGGTCAGGCTGGGAGCGGCAGATGACTGCATAACATTATCACTCAGCGCTGAGCCACTGAGCGACTGCGGAGATCTCTATTGTATTGAAATTGTAATGTGCTAACGAGGTACAGTACACGCTCATCAGTTTAACTCTTGTTTAAGAGACGGCTGTTCGCCTGCTAACGTGCTCTGTTGTGTGAACATTAACATTTCATTTACATGTGAATGAGTTATTTTGATTTTTCACTCAACAGCAACCAGATAAATTTTCTAGATATGACATATGAGGAAGAATAAAATTACTTCTTAACTAAACATATGACATGAACAACAAAGGTGATAAACAGTACTTATTATATAGTGAGTTTTATTCTTTTAAAAGATTAATTTATCAATCAATCAATCAATTTATGAAAATGCTGTTAAATTAAATGCAAAAATTAATGTTTCCAGCTCCTTAAATGTGAGGATTTCCTGCATTTCTCAGGTTACTTTTAACTCTGTGGTGGTGACATTTTATACATTTTATGATTACAGTAATCAATAAACAATAATTACTAAATTAATCTATAATAAAGTATACTAAAAATTATTTTCAGTCCTGCTGTCCATTCAGTAGTAACCTTTCATTAATATTAATTGCAAAACTGTAATTAACTACTAATCAATGCAGCTGAAGTTAACATGGACCTGCATGTGCAGAGGAGTCACTCCTGCTGGGAGCTGAGCTATGATCAACATGCTAAGTATGCAGGCAGTATGCAGGCAGTAAGCAGGCAGTAAGCAGGCAGTATGCAGGCAGTAAGCAGGCAGTAAGCAGGCAGTAAGCAGGCAGTATGCAGGCAGTATGCAGGCAGTATGCAGGCAGTATGCAGGCAGTAAGCAGGCAGTAAGCAGGCAGTATGCAGGGAAGGCGAGCTTCCCAACAATGATTGAAACTGTGTTGGGGGTGGAGGGAGGAGAGGAGTTGGCAGAGGAGCATAATGAGGAGAAAGAGAAGGGGCAGGATAAAGATATGAAGGAGGCTGAGGCAGAGAATAACAGAAGGAGAGGAACAAGGGGTAATGCCAGATGAATAAGAGGGGGAGGAGTAAAGGGGGAAGGGGGACAGAGAGTAATGGTGAAGAGGAGAAAGACAAGAAGGAGGAGGAGGGGGGCAGAGAGGGATTAGAGTGAAAAGAGGAGGTATGAAAGGTAAAGAGAGTGGAGGAGGAGAAGGGAAGCTAAAGGATGATAAGAAATGAGTCAGAGATGGAGGAAAAGGAGGAGAAATCTACAGCGGTAATGCCAGCAGATGAGAGGAAGGTGGGGAGGAGTCCAGGAAGCAGCCAGCAGGAAAACCTCTGGATGTCTGAGACGTCCCACCTGTTCCTGAAGGCATCTTAAATAGTCCTTTTTCAACTGTAAAGTGGATGCTGTGCAGATAATAAACAGGCCAATGAAAGCAGAGGGGAGCCGGGCGGGTGGAGGAGGAGGAGGAGGTGGTGGTGTGGGGGGGGGGGGGGGGGGGGCAAACGTGTGTGTGGTCTGTCCTGCAGAAAGGTGCAGAAACCTCATCGTGATCTCCGTCTGACTTCTCGTTGGCCGTACAGTCTTGGACCACAACTCAAAATGTGTCATTAGAGACAGACTGACGGTTGAGTTTTCATTCACACCACAACTACTGACGACACTAATATTTCCATTATGGACAGAAGATGTCAACTCATATTGAAATATGGAGAAAAGTAGCAACTGGAAGCAGTGACGTTTGGGATTTCTGCTTCATAAGTGACCAAAAGTTTCCATTATTAAAGACGTTTTCAGGTTTATCTAGTATTTCATTATTTAATCAAGTATTTAATATTTCCTTCAGATTTCAACAACAGTCTGTGACAGTTTTACAGCCTCTGTTGCAACGCTCCAATAAAAAGTCACACACATTCAGGCTCAGACAAGTCTTGGGAAGATATCGTTGCATTAAATTTACTGTCTGCGGTCAGGAATGAACCCACATCATGTAATTATCTTCATCATCATAAAGCGTACTCACTGTTCAGAAATATTTCTCCTAAGCAGCTTGCCTCTGTGTGAACAACCCTGTCTCCTAGAAATTACTACATTGGCACCACAAATACTTTTTTTCCACAAATGTAATGCTGGCTGAATTCGGGTTTTTTTAACATAATGAGAAAATGTTGGCAATTAACATATTTTGGCAAGTTGCAGAAATGTTGATACTGGATGTATGACTCGAATCTTCAGGGACAAAGTAGTTCTTGTTTTACCACCAAGATATCTGAACTTGCAGTACAATATCTGCTAGTAACAACAGCATAATACTTTTTGTTTTATATTTAGGCAGACTGCACCACTCAATGTTCCCAGTCATCCAGCTTTAGATATTTATCCACATCAGTGATATCGAAGCAGGTATTTTGCTCCATCTAAACGTCTGAAAGCTTTTCGCTCTGTCCGGCGCAGCATCTTTTTTACAGCACCTTTCCCTGTTGATGCTGCGGGGCAACCGTGTCAAAGTTGCAAACCCACTCAGCGCTTCAACATCCCCTCGTGTTGTGGGAAGAAATACTCGCCGGAGGGGAATTAGAGAATTATCCTGTCAGAGAAAGAAGATGAGGGAGTGAGTTGGTGGGTTGTGAAGCGCAGCATCTTTGGAGCAAACATGAAGAGATGGAGGGATCAAAAGGAGGTGAAGATGTAATTGTAGTGCATTTAATACTGCTGACAACTCAGTCTGTGGCTGTTTGTCTGGTTTGTCATTGCCAGCTTGGATGCTGAGGAGGGTGGCGGCAGATATCTTCATCATGCACAAACACTAAAAGTCACTGAGTCAGGATTAATTCCCAGATTAAACCAGCAGTAAATCAACTAGAAACCTTTTGCTGTTGTAACAAGGTAAAACCTCCTAAAAGCGTATGAGGCATTTATCCTCACGAGGTTGAAATAAATAAAAATAGAAAAATGTCTTAACTTTTTAAGCGTTTTTCTTGCAACAACATCATCAGCATCACAATTCTTCCTTCTTCAACCAGGAGTTAATGGGAGCAAATGGCTTTGGGGTATTTATCTTTGGGTTATTTAATGTTCCCGGGATTAAAATGTTAATAAAAAAGCTGCAGGATGAGATATATTCTGGTGGCAATGTGGACGTTAATTATAAGGAGGGAGGAATCAAATTAAGTCGGTGTCTCCATTAGTTACAGCAGCGGCTGACGAAAGCCCCTCTGTTTCTGAGAAAAGACCCTGTGAATCAGCCAACGTTTCACTCAGCCTGTGATGAAGGGCAGGACAATGTGACGGCTTTAACAGATTGTTAGAGGGAAAAGGACCACGCGGCGGGAAAGAAAGGGCGGCTGGCAGCAACGAGCGATACCAAGAGGGGGATAACATGAGAAGGTGAGAGAAAGGGTGAGAAAAGATTAGATTTAAGAGGAGAGAGAAAAAGGCAAAGAAGAAGAGTCAAGCTGCCAGAGACAAGTGGAAGGAAACTTTTATTTACAGTCCTGAGCTTCACTGGGAAGCCAGACAGGATATGAATAGATATGAATATATTATTGTGTGTGAGGAGCCTGATACTCAGACTGAAAGGCCATTTCATTACCATCACATGTTTCACATCAGAAAGCCTGCGCCTCGTTTTCTTCTTCTCACACAGACAGGAAACTGTAAGATGCTTTCAAGTGAATGAACGAGTGAATTAATGCAGTCAACTAAATAAAAAAGGCTGTGCACCATTTGTGTTTCATACCAAGTCATAAAACTACCATTACTACATTATCCTGAGTGAAAGATGACTGAACATATTCAGTTCAGTTTTCAAAGTTTTCCAGATCTGCTCCTCCTGCAGCATCGACTTGAATAAATCATTATTCTGTTTGCTGTTGGGTTAATTGATGCTCTTAATTAAGCCTTGCATATTTGTGCCTTTAGCTACTTCCATTATGCATCCTGCAATCCTCTATATCAATCTGTATTGTCAGCAACTCACTAACCTATTAACCATCTGGTGAACAATGAAGCCGGTTAAGCATTAGCCACTTTTTAAAGACACTTGGTTTAATGGGATTTACAGCCTGCCTCCTAAACTCTTCACTGACAGCCAGTACAAGTGTGCAGATATATACGTGACACTGAGCAAGTGCCTGCTGAATAACACATTAACATTATCTACACAAATACCCATCATGGTGAATTGATCCACCAATCCAATCACGTTCAGTGCAGGAAATCAGGAGTTGAGGTGTAGCAGCAGTAAAGGAGGTAATGAACCGTGCACGGGTCATTATTGGCTCACTTTTTGACCTTTCTGCTGTGACCTTAAGGTCCAAAAAGGCTCCTGAACAATATGTCTGAGCCCAGAGATAAAGAAGAAATGCCTTAAAATACTCTTCAAAGACATTCATATAAAAGTAGTCTTATATCATACTGGCACATCTGGCAAGTCTTAAAAAGCAGCGAGGAGGAGGACAAATATTCTTCACAAGACAAACCCGTCTATCACCTTTCCCCAAATTCATTTTATTTGACTGAGAAACACATTTCTATGTTATACCCAGACCAGCAGGCCTCATGTGCTCATGTGTCTGCAGTATTTTAAAAAGGACCCTGGTGATCATCCATGACTGAAAAATGTGGTAATAACTGTTATAAGCTGCCAGATGCTCCTGCGCTCTGCTTCTCCTTTGAACTGCGTTGCATTGACTGATATTCCCGTTTCCAATTTGTCTACTAGTGAATTTTCTGAAAGATGCAGCAACGTCTACTGTCAAAGAACTACAAAAAAAAAAACCCTATTTAGCAGAGAAATAGTTGGGAACGTGCTAGACTGAAACCGAACTGTAATTGCCTTTTTTATCTCTTTAAAACTAGTTCTTAACAGATAGCGTTCCACTGAAGACCTTCAGGGCTGAAATAATGGTTTTAATCTATTTTCTTTCTTTAGGTGTGAGTTTGAGGCTTCCACACTGCGTGATGAGATGACCCTTCCTGTCACAGTACACACACGTCAAGCTCTAAGAGGCTACGAATCAAAGCACCGGTCATAAGAACGTCCATTTATATTAGTTTGCTTTAGTAAATATTGTGTATTTGTGTCCAGATTTCTATTATCCTGAAATAAAGAGAAATAAAGCTCCTCAGTACATTTCTAATAAAATAGTACGACCATCATCTGGTGACCAGATCGAACAACTTCCTCTAAGAAACCAAAGCAAAGCTACAAATGCTTTGTGTTTGGAAACAGGAAACTGGCATCAGACGTCTGTCAAGCGTTCACAGTTTGTTTGAGAGCAAACAACTTCCCATCAACCGGTTAAACTTGTTCTGCGTCTGTCGTCACTATAATACAGTCGATGGGAAATATTCATCAGTCAAAATAAAAATGACCCAACTCATTAAAAAGCAACTTTTGGCAGCGTTTGACAAACCACTTCTGGATCGGGTCAGTGAACACAACGATTTAAATCAGGGAATGAATAACCGCTCTGCTCCTGTCTGAAGGGCACCTGCATTTAAAACACTCAAAAATAAATTAGAGGCAGCTACGTTAGTCAAGGGCAAAAAAAACTAATGTCAAGTGTGCAAATGAAAAGCTGTTTAATGAGTTTTACACTGCTCGTGTCATGGTTTATACTGTGATTAGGTAAACTGAGAGGAGCGTGTATAACCTGAAGCTTCAGACTGTGATTCAGAGGAGGCACGTGTGGAGCTTTTAATAAATAAATACACATAACACAGTTTTCTCACTATTTTCAATATCCTGGCTGTGGTGAATAATTATAGATAATCTGACAGAGCCGCGTGCTGATGAAAAGCATTAGTGAACATGAAGTCAACATGACATGACAGCACCTGGAAGTCTTTGATGTTACAAATCCAGGTGGATTAGACAGAGGCTGAGCTTCTATATCTGAAACATCCTTCAACCTGAAACAGGTTAGCTGGGACTGCCGCTAATTAAAAGGAAGTATGTGAGAAAAAAGGTGAGAATAATCAACACAACATGACCGATTATCACTTTATATAACAATGAGTGTCACCATCTTCACACCTATAACCTACTGCTACAGTATACGTGTAAATACTGCATGTGCAAACACGCTAACAACCATATAATTACTGAACTGCTGCAGGTAATGGAGCCACCTCACTACAATGAGTACAGAGTATTCCTGTTAATGTGATGCTATATTGATCCCTGCAGGCTTTTGGAAAGAAGAATTAATTAAAATCCGACTACAGGAGTTTGACAACCGTGTTGCCTCATGCACGTAAGGAGAGACGTCACAGATGTTTCCCTCTCTAATCTCGAACATGCACACAATATAAGATCTGAAAATAATGACAAGTCACACACACACACAACAGGATATTATCACGATTACTGTCCAGAGGGAACAATGCACCACCTCACGTGATCTCACGGGGAAGCAGATGTAAAGAAAACGGAGCCTGACGTGGTGCAACATCTTGTTTTAGTAAAACTGAAGAATAAACAAATCTGGTGGAAAATATGGAGAGTTTTAATATCTGTATGGCAGCACTGTGCATGTAAAATGAAAGAAAATAAAAGAGTATATTTACTCCATGATGACTATAAGTAAGAGAATTTACTTTTTCAGGGTACATATTGTGTATCCAGCAGTATATACAGTTTATGGGACTGTCGTGACTCCAGGTGGCTCAAAGTGAATTTAAGAGACGGATCTGCGCTCTCCATGTTTGCTGACGATGTGTTATCTTCTGTTAAAAAAGGTGAAACCTGAGAATCTGATTATTAAACTCATCTGGTACAGTTTAGCAGATTACATAACCTGGATTTTTATTTTAAATATGACAGCCTTGCCGGTGGTGAAGATTTTTTATTATTCATGCTCAACCAATGTCCCCAACCTTGAAATATTGTGGGTTTTTTCTTTTTTTTAAGAAATCCATTTAACTCAGGCCTTGTTGAACGTGTGTTGTGTTGCTGAGATTAATCCCCGGGGTAGAGAAGGATACATCATCAGAGCCATTAATTATAAACTAGATGTCAGGGTCATATAGCAGTCACACAGCGCTGCAAAACATGATGCCAGTCAAAGCTGCACAGAGTACCGAGTACTCTGCACCATTAAACAGCTGATGTACCGCCTATCATCAGTTTCTGCACTTCATATCAAACTACTCTATGCAGCACTTATAGTAAATATATATACACTGATACACAGACTGTGTTACCTGGTGCTTGTTCACTGCCAGGTGGACACACACACACACACACAGACACACACACACACACACACACACACACACACACACACACACACACACACACACACACACACACACACACACACACACACACACACACACACACACACACACACACACACACACACACACACACACACACACACACACACACACACACACACACACACACACACACACACACACACACACACACACACACACACACACACACACACAGGTCCTGATCCTGTTCATCCGGGCAGGTAAAGACGGATGGACGGAGCGTTTCTGCTCCAACACCTAATCATAATCTAATCTAATCATCCCATGCTGATCAATCTTCCTACAGTCAGTTAACCCAGCAAATGGGATTAATGAGAAATTAATCCCTGTAATTCACTGTAAAGGTCTCCTCTCCTTTTAACCCGTTAGGATGCTACCAGATGATTATCTAACCTGGCTAACAGGGGAAAAAGTGAGCTATGATCACTTATTAGGTGGTTACATAACTTTTATGGCATAAACATGGAGAACAGAGCTAGTGCTGTAATGCTTTGCTGATTAAATCACTTTTTAAGTCATCTATCAAATACTAATTCCAGTTTCTACGATTCATCTAAAAATATGACAGATTAAACAATTATTACCAGTATCAAAATGTAATAGACAGAAAGGAACATGAACCGTTTGCTGTTAGCAGGGTACTTTCAGTAAATAAATCTCCACCTGTGATAAACCTGTGTTTCCCTATTCTGTCATGGAAACAATCAATCAATCAATCAATCAATCAACAATAACATATCCTGTGTGTGTACGTGCAACAAAACTACAGCGGTTCCTGCAGCACATATTGCTCTACTATAGGTGGGTATTTCCTGCTTTTCCATGTCATTAGTTTGTTATCAGTTACTGGCTCACAGGTGAGTCATGCACACAGTGGACAATGACACCATACATCAACCGGCTGCCTGGCGACCAGCATAGCAATGACTGACTGTGCAGACCGAGCACTGAGGGGAGCTTCGTTTTACAAGAGTCCCTGAAGTACACAGACTGAGCCTGATGCAGCCAATAACAGTGTCAGGATTACGTCTTTTTAAAGCAAAGAAGATTATT
The DNA here is from genome assembly GCA_036937835.1 of Pampus argenteus. Classification (NCBI taxonomy): domain Eukaryota; kingdom Metazoa; phylum Chordata; class Actinopteri; order Scombriformes; family Stromateidae; genus Pampus; species Pampus argenteus. The sequence goes on from CM072870.1 coordinate 23,726,956, forward strand.
ATAAGACAAAAGACAACAAGGCCGGACTGAGTGACTGAACATCAAGTTAATTCTGAATCAAACCGGTTTTTATCCACATTTTGACACGTGTGCCAGAGTCCAACATCTCATCATATAATCCTGTCTGTGGAAAAACAATCTTCCTGTGTGTACTGAAGGAGTCACCGTCTGTCAGCAAACACTTACTTTATTGTGTCCAGGCCGCATTAAAACGAGTGTCTCTGGTTAGCGTGGCCACTGTGGACAGAAGCCGTTTCCACACACACAAAAAAGCATTTTACAAAAATTCAACGTCAGCGTTTAGTTTAGATTACGTTGCATAAATGCTACACAAGTAAAACAAACGGCGTCTAGTACTGCCATGCCTTCCAGTGTGACCTCCCTTCCATGATAGATACCTGTGGTTTCCCTCCATTGTGTTGTCAAGCCAGTGTCAAACCATTTTCACACTGGAGGAGCCAAACCAAAGCCAACAACAACAGCTGCCATGGCAGCACGCTGGGGGGTCCACTTTATGGTGGTGGTCACTTCTCTTAAAAGGGCAGTGAGAACATTTTGCACCTTTTGCTTGACGCTGCGTACATGTGTGTGTGTGTGTGTGTGTGTATGTGAGCGTCCTGCTGAACAACATGAAGGTACAGACAGTCAGTTCCTTACAGCCCTCATTTTAGTCTGTTGTTGATCCTCAAGACGATAATTTGACCTTCCAGTTCAATAGATAATCAATAAAACAACAGGAATATGTGCTGGCGTTGACTGACCGTGTGTGTGTGTGTGTGTGTGTTTGAAGGAATTATCAATAAATCGCAGCATACTGTAACCTCCCAGTTCATCAACATAATCCTCAAATACCTCTACACCACTGGCACAGCTTATATTAGTCTGCTGAGCCAACTGCTGCCAATCTGGCACACACACTGATTCACATTAAGACTTTCTGGAGGTGAAAGCTCTGGTTTAGACAGCAGAAACAGAGGCAGGAGGAGCAGGAGGAGGAGGAGGAGGAGGAGGAGGAAGAGGAGGATCAGGAGGAGCAGGAGCAGGAGGAGGAGGAAGAGGAGGATCAGGAGGAGCAGGAGGAGGAGGAGCAGGAGGAGGATCAGAAGGAAGAGGAGGATCAGGAGGAGGAGGAGCAGGAGGAAGAGGAGGAGGAGGAAGAGGAGGATCAGGAGGAGCAGGAGCAGGAGGAGGAGGAAGAGGAGGATCAGGAGGAGCAGGAGGAGGAGGAGCAGGAGGAGGATCAGAAGGAAGAGGAGGATCAGGAGGAGGAGGAGCAGGAGGAAGAGGAGGAGCAGGAGGAGGAGGAGGAGGAGGAGGAGGAGGAGGATCACACTCCAGTGCATCGCTTCAAAGGAAACTTCAAAACAGTGATGAAGCACATGGGAGAGAAAAGCAGCCAGCAGCACATTTAAACTCCAACAACATATATCATGTATGACCAAATCAACTGTTTCACTCATTTGCTGTGATCAAATCATAAATGTTATCAACTTTACATGTTTTCACTCATATTTCCTGCAGGGAAACATGTATTGTAATAAACCGTCTGGTTTTAACGGGGTTTGGTGCTGTTTGTACTTACGCGTATCCGTCTCATCGCAGCCACGATCTCGACTCTGCTGCTCGGCCGCGTCACGTCCAGACTGCCGATGTACTGCCGCCAACAAGGTAAAACATGACATTAATCAACCACGACGGATCTCAAGCTTTTGATTTACACTTTACAAAAAGTAGAACAGATAAATGATTAACTTCAACTTACTTCACTGAGCTAACTTCTGTCAGTTAACTTTGTGTTTAAGTTAAAAACCTGCGTTTTAACGTCAACTTCCGGCACTTTTTTCTCACCTTTGCCTCGAAGTTGATCCCATGCTGAAAAGCTTCCTCGTTATGCAACGGGATCCTCAAGTCATGTCCATCATCAACCAGGTTATATTTGGTTTTTCCAGGCATTTTTCCAACCGTTTACTTACTCCACACAGCCGGAGGAAGAAGAAAAACACTACCGACGGAAGGCAACACCGTGTCGGTTAATAGCGAGTAATCCCGAGGAAAGCAAACAACTCCCGGTCAGTGCAGGTTCTCCATCGCGGCCTCAACAGCGGCCAAGTGGCGGCAAACTTCGCTCCGGTGAACCGCTGCCCTGCTACCGCTCACCGTCACCGCGATAAACGCACATTCAGGCGGGGACAGATGTGTTTCCCGAGTTTTCCTGTGGCGACTGTGGAAGTTGGATCGGTCCTGCCTCCTGAGCTGGACCTCCCCTCCTCCTCAGCGTGGAGGTTAGGGCGTGATTGGAGGAGTCCGGAGATCCCACCTGTTTCCATTGGAACAGAGACGCACCGTGGCTCTCTGGAGGAGGGACTCAAAGGCTGGTACCTGCCCCCTGCTGCCCTGGGTCTGCACACACACACACACACACGCACGCACGCACGCACGCACACACACACGCAGAATAAACTGTAAACTTTTCTATTTTAATGTAAAATTAAATCTGCATTTGACTGGTTTTATTCATCATTTGTTAGGAATATAATCAAAATAAACGGGCTACAAAAAGGCCCAGAAATCGACCTTTAATCTGACCTGCTCCGTTGAGAATAATAAATGTTAATAATAAAATATCATCACAGGTGATCTTCCTCAGAATACAATAAAAAGGGAAAGGCTACCAGCTAGTGGCCACAACTGCAAAGATACCTGGACTGCACAATGCAAAACTTATATACAAAAATATATACACAAAACAATATTAGTATAAACATGATGACAATGACGATCTATGAATGACTCTATGAATCATAACATGTACTGAATCTGTCCCATTTCATCAGATTTTCTGTACATGTGTGAACATATGAAGTCTCTTAAATGTCTGAATTTACTACCATTTCCTGTCTTTGCTACGTTAGTGGACTCGTCATATGACTAATAACTCAAGCAAGGTCAGACTGTGAAACATAAACCAAAATATGGAAAAAAACAAGCAGTGTCTGCAACTACAGTAACAATTAAAATACTGATTTATAATTATAAACAACATTGAAAAGGCTACAAAAGTGGCTTTATTGTAAAATTAAAAATATAATATAATATTAAAAATGTCTTATCATCCTAAACTGGTTAAAACATACAGTTTATGTTGGCAGCTTTGGACACACACAATGATCAGATTTAGCATCCTTCACACACTCTGCTCGAGCAGCTGGAATAAAAGCATCCTTCCACAAACCCCAGTGATACATGGTCAGTAAACACAGCAGAGCAGTGTTCATGTTTAATGCAGTTGTCATGTTGTATAATGCACAGACCATCTGTGCCACCCTGGGAGTAAAGCTGCAGACCTCCCCTCAAGGTGCTTCCAGGCTGGGAGGGAAGGGGAAGTGGGGCAGCAGTAATTCACATTCTCACCACCTCCATTCAAATATATAAAGTAGTTGTGCTAATGGTGTCCTGAGGGCTTCTCAGGATGATGTTGGATATATTTTACTCTGGATGTTGAGTGTTCAAGTCTGGCATCTGGCTACCAAGTTGTATGTTGTGTCATTATCAACCTTGCTTGTGTACAGTCTGATGAACTGTCATGAACATCATGGAAATGTATTTACTGTAGGAACAGACAAAGTTTAACCAAACATCAAATTTGCAAGCACATGTTGACACTGAGGCTCACACAGCACTCATATTATAGCCTGTTTGTTCTCTATATGCAGTATTTTGAAGGATATATCACGCTCCATTTTTCCGTAAACCTCCCTGAGGTCATGGCTACCTCGTCCTCATGGCAGACAAACACAGCTGCTGTCATGCTGTGCATGAGGAATTATTGTCAAGTACAACCAGGTCCTCTCTCAGGGACCCCATGTGTCTTTAGGCTCTTTAAAAAGGATAGACAGTAACCTAATCCCTTCCAGGTCCTCATATACATGTTGGCCTGCCTATTATGACTTTGGCTCTTAGAGCATATGCTCCTGAGTAAGTTTTTGAGATCAGTGCATGAAAACAACAGGGTTCAACTAGGCTGAACCCTGTTGGGATGCTAACCCTAACCCTAACCCTAACCCATATGGTAGCCTGTATCTGTAGAGGCCTTTTTACAATGTGAGCCACCTGAGCCTGTTAGCATGAGTCAGAGGAAGCCTTTACCATGTGTCATATATATGAGACAAGTCTGACCCAGATCAGGACACAGTAAGACTGCAACTGTTTAGATGAACTGTCAGTGTTGATAACCTGCCCTGCGTGTGCACTTCCTCTTTCCCAGTGCATGCTGGGATATGGTCTGGCCTCCTAAGAGATTGAACAGGACCAGTGGTTTAGACAATACTGTAAATGTGTGTTAAAGGCTTTGTTTACAAGGAGCATAATCTGCATAGTGTCCACATAGTCTAAAATTTGATATGACAGCCCCAAAATACTTTAAAAAGTTAATATTTAAAATAGTTTTTTAGCATCTTTCCACATAGTAGGAGAACCCGGGACTGACCCAGAACATGCTGGACGGACTATACAGTATATCACTTCTGACCTGGCTTGGATCTGTTGACAATAAAGGGAGGACACGGAAAGAAGGAGAGCACTATCTGAATAAACATGTATTTAAATAATGCAGGTTTTAAAATATTCAAAAAAATCAGTTTTGAAAATGCTTTATGAGGAGGGAAATGCATCCAGTGCTTTGTAAAGCCTCAAGGATGCACACACTGGGTTTTCATGAGAAACACTCAATGCAAACACAACATTTGTTGTGTCAGTTTGTCTGAGCTTTTGTGGATCAGCATGGCTCTACTAATATTATTACTTAAATATCATATTTATTACATTTTCTCCAGGAGGACCAACAGTGTCTCTAAGTGTCCACAGTTGTGTTGATTCACATGAGTCTCACTATAAGTAATATAAGTATTTTTGTAACATCATCAACAAATGGAGCTTTTCAGAAATGTTTTCCTGAGTTGATGAATCCAGACACGTCAGCCTCGTGTTTAATTATCTCTTTTACTGCTAATTTCAGTCAGTGTGTCAGCAAAAACCCTGAACCTTGGATGCCCTTGCCTTGGAATCTATCTATAAGCACACACACACACACACACACACACACACACACACACACACACACACACACACACACACACACAAAGCCTTACATGTAGTAGGGGCCTCTTAAGCTGAATTAATAATGGTGATTTTCAAAGAATGTGGGGCACACCACCAGAGCAGTATCTGGCTCTCCTTAGAGACTTTCTGAGGACAGACGAGACGAGAAGCAGTGGGACAAACGATGACAACAACACATTTATAATTTTGCCTGAGGCTGGGCAACAACATGAATATTAACTGAGAACTAGCATAGATACAATCTGCTTCTGCTTCAATAACAAAGACTTGATCTGTGCACATGCTGCACAAGAGTTGTTTAACCCTCCGTTAATTAAGGAACTCTGTCTGTGTTTTCATAAATTCCCATGTATTTATCTACGCAAACAACACATTTCATCATTACTTTCTGTTTGCTTCTGTTACTTTGATATTGACAAAGCCTCCATACATGAAGTTTTTATGTATTTCCATTTTCTCACATATGTATTTCAGCCACTTTATCAAAGGCAAATCCAAGAAACAAATGTAGGACAGATAAATAGTCACAGACTATTAAATGCACTTCATGACAAGAACAAAACAATTGTTGTTACTTTAATACACTGTTGACTTCATCAGAGGTGAATCAGCTTCAGGTGTGAAGGAAGTGAAAACAGAAGCACAGGTGACACCATGTGGACACATTGTGAACTGCAGAACAATGAAAGTGAAAGTAAAGAGGCAGAAAAACTGTATAATATTACATTACATTACATTTTAATGTATTTTGAATTGATTAAAACACACACAATGTAAATTTAATAATATTAGAAAATTCACAATTGTGTTTTTTCTTCTTTTTCTTGACCTGTATGTTCAGGATACTTACAATGTTCAAAAATACATTCAATTTCTTCCAGAAAACATAATTTAAGGTTGATGATGTACAGTTACACACAAAGGATTACTGTTTAAGTACTTTCTATATCATGAATTCATTTCATTTAGCTGCTATATGTTCTTTTCCTTGGATCCTACTGTGTTGTATAACATTAAAAGTAAGTTACCCTGTTGCTTGACAGCCAGAGGACTCTTTTATAAATTAATTTGTATTCAGCCAGCTTCCCCTGCTACGGTCTAATAGGTTTGTTCTTCTCCTGAACTGTTTCACATTCTCTCACAGTCTCCCGAGCACATTGGGTGCTTCGGTCTTAACAGACATATGAAACTGTCGCCACAAATCACAGCAATGCTCCTCTGTTGTCGGCCTCTTGCCTCAATCCGTGCCTAAATTGCTGCAGTAAACCTGTCAAGGGCAAGATGTGTGATGAATTTCCAGTCTGATATAACAGTCAAGAATAAAAGTCTTTACAGGTGCAATCAGATGAGATATGTCTGCACACGCACACACACACCAAAATATGAAGATATCAGCCATGCAATACTAATAAAGTTGTTTTTTTTAGCCATAATTTGGACTCTGAACTTTGAAACTTTTATGTTTTAATTACAGTGGGTTTTTTTTATTTGTGTTCCTTTGAAGATGTTGTCACGACGGACAAACAGACATGTTTTCAACTCATATTACACACATGACTGTCCCTTTACGATTGTGATGCATTTTTCACATGGTCATTTCACATTTCTTCTTCTTTTAGTTACCACATTCAAACTCCACACTATTCTTTAGTGATGCGCGTATTGGAAGTGGAGTATTCAAATCCTTGACTAAAAAAACAATACAGCATTTTAAAATAGTAGAAATAAGTAAAAACTTTTACATGCAGAATAGTCCCTTTCATTATATTATGTTTACTATATCTAGATGCACTAAATGTGGTACAATATAATGTATAAAATATTTTGGAGTTAAATTATAAAGTTGCTATTAAGTCAATATGTGGCAACGTGCTCTAATACTCTGTTGTGATTATCGGTGATTATCTTCTAACAGTAACTTTGCTGTAAGGGAGCAAAAGATGTCAAGGGTCAGGGGTCAAAAGATGCCGTGACCCGGATTCGAACCGGGGTTGCTGCGGCCACAACGCAGAGTACTAACCACTATACGATCACGGCGAGCTGTCCCCTGGACCGTGAAGACACCTGAATTATTTATACCATATGATCACTTTATCACGATAGCCTATTAATTATATAAAGCCTATATTAATGTCCATCGTAAGGCCTTATTAAACTACAGCCCGTGAAAAACAAGGCTTAAAAAGGTCTAATTACATCTTAACGGAGCTTTCTGTTTCTCTTTTGGATGATATTTTTCGGCATATTTAGCACATAATTAGAATTCAGAGAGAGGAAGGTTTTTTAATTGCTCCTGCTTTGACTAATGATAAAATTATGGTTGAATCATTATATAAAATTTAGACTCGTTCATTTGTGTATAATGTTTGACTTTAATATATCTTAACTGTGTGCAAGGCTGAAACTTACAGTTATCTATACGAACTTTCATTGTTTTTTTCTATCAGTAAGGATGAAATCAACTTACAGTGGGGAGTTAAAAGCAGGCTAGACTTAATTTAGTGATGGGATAATAATCTTTATTATTATATTATTATAAAAGTATTATTATAAAACGACAGTATTAATGATGAAAGTGAAAGTTTCATAAAGCGCGCGTCATTCACACACGCGCATGCGCACGCAGAAAACGACCCGACTTCTCACTTGATTTATTACCGCAGTAAACATTTTACCGACGTGTTTATGATCTAAATCGATAGTTTCAAGTCTTCTTCAACACAGCATGATGTTCATTTACTAAATTAATGTCCCGTTTAGAGTAAAATAGACGATAAATCAGAATATGCTTTAGGAGGTGGTTACCACGGCGACAACGAACGTTACGTACGTTACGTATCGTACGTTACGTATGGCAATAAGTATAGACGTAGTTGTTGGTGTTTCACGGTGTTTTCAGTTCATAAAAGTTAGTTGTAACATTTTAAAGTGTTGTCCGGTGTTTGAATGTACTAAAAGATCCTCTCAGGAGTTGGATGTTCGTTTTTTTCAGTAAGTACTTTTTGTTTTAACGGTTTTAATCCAGATTTTCGTTAGCCAAAATTAGTATTAGCGTTAGCATTATCAGAGTTAGCCATAGGCTGTAAATGCACCGTGCAAACCAAGCTAGCAGCTAACATTAGGGTTAGCTCCACCCTTAAGTCCAAATATGGTCACTTCCGGCGCCAAACAGCCAAAGATGGTGACAGTCAAAATGCACAAGTCTATTAATTTTGTACATCTCACTTTTGTTGGAGATGTTTTTGTATTGTCATGATGTCACAAAAAACAAATAACAACACAATATATGGTCCAGTCAAAAGCATCCAGTCCTGTTTTATAGAAGGAACTATTCATTGAGTTTGTGTTTGCTGTGGGTCCTAAATTAAAGTGTCACACACTATCAAGGGTTAGGGACACTGTCAATCAGTTTTCATTTTACACAATATGCAAATTAAATGTAACTTTACCAAAATAATGTTTTTGTTTTTGTTTGAGATGACATTAATTATATAACTAATAATTTACTAAATAAGTACCTTTTGCCATAATGGTTGTTTCTTACAGTAGTTTAGTCTTGGTGTCCGTTGGTGTTCCCTGTATGTTAAATATGTTGGTAGGATCAGGGTTAAATATGTTGTTATAATAGTGAAAGCCAATATTACCTTGTATGTTTTCAAAATGCCATTTCAGAATTCACTTAAGAAATATTGAATATGCAGTATTGAAAAGAGAAAATATTTATCACTCCCTCTTAATACATCAAAATTTATGTCACGTAAAAGCTTTGCAACAATCTTTAATCTGATTAATTACATGGATTAATATAGTTTTTACTTCTAGATTACAATTTCTTGCCATTCACAAGTTATTCAAACATGCAGGAAAGATGTTTTTGAGCCCCTAATCAAAGATCAGCTGTCTTGTTCCAGCCAATCAGAGCTTGAGTCTGTGTAAACCCAGGTTGTGTCTGCGACGTCCGGGGCAGGAGCTGTCTGCTGGGGCAGATCTGGGAGATGCAGGCTGATTCACTACAGTCCCTAAGGAGACTCTGGGCTCGGAGTCAGTGTGGTCTGAGCTGGGTGTGGATGAGTGCACATGCTCATGTGGGTGCAGGTGTCTGTGGTTGTGCTGATGCTCAGTGTGTTCACTGTGTGCCTTTGCATGAGCCTGCTCCTCTTCAGCAGCAGCCTACAGAGGAAGACAAAAGAGAAACAGACAGAGTTTAACTATTCTAGTTAATCTTAGGCTGAACCATAAAAAAATCAAGAAGTTGTGTGGTATTTCTCTCTATGTTCATCACTATAGGCACCATTTTAACATTATACATCCCACATATGTGTTAAAATAAAATATATCAGTTACTAGAGCTTTGAAGAAATACTCCCTAAAAGCCTCAGTTTCTCAGTGATACATTTAATAGAATGATAGATGGATTTTAAAGACTAATTTGATGTTTATATCTATTTAAATTTCAGATAATTGTAATTCCTGCTGCAGGTACCTGAGGCTCGTAGATCTCGCACATCACCGTCAAAGGCTGAAAAAAGCTGTGCTCCTTTCCAACAGGGAGTCTCATTTCCAACTCCTCCTCACGAGTCACATGGGAGCTGATACAGTAGCCTCGATGCTGAGAGATGAGAAATCAAGAATTGTTAAATCTGCATTTAACACTTAGTGGCATCAGAAAAGCCAGATCTGGACACAGAGATGAGATGTTACGCAGCCACCACCACAGCTGAAAGGATATCTCTAAACATACTTTTCTTTAACATTTAGAGCTGTGTAAATCTACAATGTGTAAGTTGTCATGTGATTATGGCATAAATTTATTTTCAGATATGTTGCCGGTTACTCTCTGCTCCACTTGCTTGCACGTCTTACTACGTGCTAAGGTAGCATCATACAGTAAATCATGTGTTTAAGCCCTCATAATACACATTTATGTGTATTATACTTACAGCAAACTGACAGTCCATAGATGAGCAGTTGCTCAGTTCACTGGCATCTGTTGTCTTTGAACAAACAGTCTCCACGATGGTGAAATCCACAAAGTAGGCCGGACCCACAACCCACTGACAAAGGACAGAGACACACACACAGGCACACAAATGCTATAAGAGTACAACAGGGCTGTGAAAAATCTACTAAAATTAAGAATTATAAAATAATTTAGTTAAAAAGCCAGTTCACGGATGTAACTGGGGGACAATTCATGATCTCTTATCAGCTAAAACTTATCAGTTTAGCTTTAAATGTTTTCAAAGTCAAAATGTGCCTCACTTAAAATGGCTATTAAAGGTGCAGCCAGTAGGAATTTAAAGGGGACATTGATTTTTCTGTCATTAATATACTGTTGTCAAATACAGAATTTTGAACTGTAAATCATGCAAAGATATTCCAGTAGAGCCTGGAAATGTGCAGAATATGTCGTCTTTACTAACTACAACAGGAGACTTTTTATATGTATATGTGAAGCAATTTCTTTGCTCTGTTGTTTAATTGCTCTGTTCACTCTGTGTGTGTGTGTTTATCTACCTGTGAACTGGCTTTAGTGATATTCTCCAGAATAAAGTAGTTAGCCAGGTAACTCTCTTTGTTGAACCTCTGCAGGGAGAGTCTTGCTACGTCCTTGACGATGGGATCGTTCAGGTTCATAGCTGTGGGACAGTCTTCACACGCTTCCCTCACTGCAGTGGCAGGAACTACACACAGGGGTCATCAATGGGGTCAGAGGTGAATGCAACATCATCCAGCTAATTAAGACGTTTTTAAGAATGAACTCACACAATTTCTACAGTGACAGATAGTGTTTGCCTCTTCGTCCCCAAACCCAAAAATAGCTTTAGCGGCTTGACACAGTTGACACACAGAGCTGCACCTCATATTAATATTCAGGGTCCCAGCTATCAGATGATGTACACCACTTCTGTGGCATATACTACTGACCAATCTCACACTGTGTTTTCCTTTACTTGGCCAAATTCAATGAAATAAAACATAACAGTCTCAGGGATGACCTGTTTACTTGATTCAGAACAGCACATTCTGTATAAACAAAGTTTAAAGTCATTTCACACCTCACTAACATTATCAAAGTGGTAAAGTGGTATCCAATTTGTGTTATTAAATTATTGGAAAATGCATAAAATATATTTAAATGACTTTCTACCTTCACGAAGTGCACAGGAGTAGTTCTGAAGTTTAATTGTAGTGTCAACATAGACAAATACTTCACACTCCCCATACACCTAAAGGACACAAACACACAGACATACTGTAGGTATAGATAACTTTTAACAGTTCAATAAACAAACAAACAAACAAATCACAGGGCTAACTTTGGCTGGAATTTTAACTTGAGAAGATTATTTAACATCTAAAGAAATCTAAAAGAATCATAGTTTTGGTATCTATATAAATTAAATATAATATTCATAATGCTTTTTAAGTTATGTACATTGGCTGAAAACTAAAGATACGCCACCATGTGGTACTTACTGGAACTTCACTGATATCTCTGACTTCACATTGTTTCCATTGTTTCCTGCTGGTGATGTGGCATTGGGTTTCCATAACATCGATTGTCAGTCTGTAGAGCAACCCGTCTTTCTCCTACACACACAAACACACACACACACACACACAGTTTTATTTGTATTTTTTTCTAGCTTTGCAAACAAGGCAAAATTCAAGGTTTCCTTATCTTTAAAAATGGCAATAATTCCATGTTGTCCTATGTGTGTGTGTGTGTGTGTGTGTCTTTGTCCTCACCTTTTCAGGAATGTGTGAGAGGTCATACAGTCTGTTGAGGCTCAGGATGTATCCGTGTGTCCGGTCCTGGTTGATCTGCTGCAGGGCCTCTTCAGCCACCCTCACCGCCTCAGGGCTTTTGCAGCCTGGCAGGTTTGGCTTGGCTCTGCACCCCTGCTGCAGCACAGCCAGACACAGGAGCAGCAGGTACACACTCATCCTCAAACACAAACACGCACAGAAGTCCCAATAAAAACCTAGCAGATAAATTAATATTTATTGTAACACACGTCCTGCTCTGTAATTTCCTTCTGCAGGACCGGTCATCTTAGTTTTTCTAGACAGATACGTGTGACGTGATGCTGGACTTTCTCCCAAACGATGAGCAAACAGCTGCTATCTGTTACACTGCAGGCCAATGACTGACTGCAAGGTCATAGTGCACTGGGGTACAGGGGATAATAATTAATCAAAGACAAGATCATTCAGCAAACATACATAATATTTAATATGTTTAATATAAGAATATCATCATTTTGAGAACAATGAAACACATTTCAGAGCCCATTTTGAAGGAATATCTCACTGTTTCTCTGTATGGATTCACAGCAGATAGAACAAAAATTCAATGAAATTACAAACGAAAACAAGACGAGAACAAAAAAAAACCCAGCAGCTTCCATCTTTAGTTTAGTTTAGTTACTGCATTTATCATGTCTTGTTGCCCACAATCATTCAGTGCTGTTTCTTTTAATCATGATATTTAGCAAACTATGACCAACCAGTTTAGATGATATGTTCTCATCCAACTGTTGAAGGGCACAATGGGCCAAATCCACAAAAGGACTGCTAGTGGGACACAAAGATAGCATGTAATTCACAAAGCATCCACAAAGCAAATAGAGTCATGGTGAGTATGTGCCACTTGGTGCTAACTCTGTCCCTCTTCAGTAGTGATGTGTCTGAAATCCTCGATATATTCAGTGACACCGGAACAACATTACTGTAAGATTGGGACATTGATTAACAAGTTTCAGACCTGCCTGAGCCAGCATTTCATTAAAATCTTTTGTCCATAAAACTGCAGATTTCAGGCGTGGATTTGACCCATAGTGTTCAATAAATATTGATATGACTCTGGATTATATCTGTTTCTATCAGCCACGTCCATTTTCACATCAGTTAGATGCTTTTTGCAACCCTATTACACTGTTTTCTATAATGGAGAGCTACATTCTCGTATTGGCCTTGTTGACATTACTCTACTCTGAACATATTGTTCAAGTGGAACATAATTTAGTTTGCAATATCAATATCAATCAATATTGATGGTTATACTCAGTGGTCATGTCTCTGTGGGCCTATGTACTGCATCATTTCCAGGATTGAGATATGCTCAATAAACTTCATGTCTCACTTTGATGCAGATTTGTTTCCAGTTTGGATTCAGATAACGATCCAGAAACTTTTCTATTATCCACATAAAGTTCTTCATATTCTTTGACAGTTTTACATCAGCTCTGTATCCCTCTTGTCTCTCCACTTGATGCTCATAATGATAAGTTTAGATCTTTATCAAATATCATTAAAAAAAGAAAAGATTACTGCGACGGTAATTATCTTAAATGATGTGTTATATACAATGTCAGTGTTTACTATAGGTACACATGTGTATGCATCTTGTCAGGAAAAACCTTTTAGAACCAGTCACCTTCATCTTGGTCAATAGAAAACAAAAAAACACAGAATGGGTGTTTGTGGTATCATTTATTCATTTGTGCAATCAAGCATAAACATAGAAAATTAGGGGGAAAAAAAAGAATTTCATGTTTGCCGGGTTTGATTGTACAGTGTGACACAATGATAAAATCTTCACTGTTTAGGATGGTTGGTGAGAGAAAGTTACATGTTGACATGAAATAAAAGCATTCATCAGCGTATGAAAGGCCGTATGTCACATGTCTACTAATGTGTTTAAGTAAATGTGTTTTCAGTTCAGTTCCATGTTGCATGGGCCATCTTATGCAGCTGGCTTGAACAAGGGGTCCTCAGCAAAGAGCTGCTTCACCAGGCTTCCTCCCTCCTCTAAGGCCGGTGGGGGACACTCGGCTGATGTTGAGGTGGGGAAGGGCAGGAAGGTGATTTTCTCCTCTCCTACGGCCATGCTGTCTCCCGCAACGGGGCCTACGGGCTTGTCAGGGAAGGAAGGCATGATCATGGGCTGGTCCACGGCGGGCAGCACCCTCACTGAGCCCATTGGGTGGTCGTGTGCTGTGGTCTCGTGCGCGTGCTCGTGGTGATGGTGGTGGTGCTCATGTTCGTGCAAGTGAGCGTGCTTGTGGTCGTGGTCCAGAGCAAACTCGTGGTCGTGCTCGTGGGTATGTACGCCATCTGGATGCTTGTAGTCGTGGTGTTGGTGGGGCGAGTCGCCGCTGTGGTCATGTGCCTTGGCGTGGTGAGCGTGCACGTGGTCGTGGTCATGCCCGTGGTCATGAGAGTGGTCATGAGCGTGTCTGTGGGGGCCGCCCTCATGGTCATGCGTGTGGTGGTGGTCGCTGTCGTTGGCATGCTTGAGGGTTTTATCGTGATGAGAGTGGCTTTGGGTGTGGTCGTGGACGTGGTCATGTGAGTGTGTTTGGTCGGCGGAGTGTGCGTGGTCGTGGTCGTGGTCATGGTCGTGTGCCTTCGTGTCTCCATGGCTGTGGTCAGTGTCGTTGCCCTGAATGTGCAGTTTCTTTTCTCTCTCAGCAGCCTGAAAACACAAAGATAAAATCAGGATTCAAGATATTATTAAGATATTGTTTTAGGATCTTCTGTCAAGTCTAACAGGACAAATCCGGTCTATTTATTGGTTTGGTTATGGTCATTGCTGAGAGTAAATCCAACATGTAGAAACACGAGCAGTCAGATGATCATCAAGTCTCAAACAAACCCTGCTGGATGCTTTTTTTTTTTCCTCAAATCTTTAGGGGGAGGAGGAGGATGGAGTCAAGTCTTGTTATTATACATTTGTCTCTTTAATACTGGACATTCAGAAATATTAATTGAAATGAAATACATGTGTTCAGTGTTTTTTCATGGCTTGGTGTGTCTTACCTCAGGCTCATAGATCTCACAAGTTACTTCCACGAGCTCAGGAGCGTCAGGAGCAGCAGGTGGAACATTGTATAGGCGGCCATGACAGAAGCCCTTGTGCTGAGGAGGAAGTAAGAGAGACGAGGAAAGGTTATGAGTTTGACCGTTACACAAACGGCTCATTGATATCAACCTAAAAAATACTGGATCACAGCCACAAGCAGAATAATAATTTTATTATTTTTCTTCAAAGTTTCAAACATAGTGAAACATGAGTACATAACGACAGGGATACAACCTTGTGAAGTAATAAATTACTGAGCTATGTGAAGTGTTACTGTGTCTCTGGAAGTTAAACAGAAACAACCTATTTGATCAATGAGACTTACAGCAAACTCGCAATCCATGAGGGGACAGTGTTCATGTGTCTCTGAGCTCCTGGCGCAGGTCGTCTCCTGGATGACGTACTCTACATCGTAATGCATTGACATAGCCATCTAGATACATGCAAAGAGAAGGACAACTGTTAGTGGTTTAAGAGTTTCCCTGAATAGTTTGATGCATTCAATGTCTGGTGAAACTTGTCATATGTATAATCCATAACTGCTGACACTCTTTTTTTCAACAATTTCAACAAATGATCTCTTAAATTTAGTCTTTAGACTTTACGTTATCAGTTTGAAGTTTGTCCCCTGTTGTGATTATTTCTGAGAAAGTGGGGACCTGTTTCCTTTTGTTTGCTCACCCACTCCTGTGTGTATCAGCTACCATATCCTCTGCATTGACAGTGTGTGCAGAATAAATAGATAAGTAATATATAAGACATAAGAGATGATACAGACATTTTGGTGTAGATGTAGAACTTACGCCTGCAGAAGCACGGCTGATTTTTAGCAGAGCAAAGCGTTTGGTCAGCCCGCTTTCCTTGTTGAACTTGTCCAGAGATTTAGACACAGTCCGCTTAACTGTTTCGCTGTCACTGCTGATCTGTGACGGACAGTCCGGACACCTGCGATGCAGTCTATCTGAAGGAACTGGGCAGAGACACAAGAGGTTTTGAACGTGCATCACAACGTGGTTTCACACTGAGCTGAAAAGATGAGGATACTCAGTGAGAGAATACAAGAATGTAGAGAAAGTTTTCACATTTTTTACCTGGTCTGATAACACAGTCGTATTTGTGGAGATGCACCACTCTTTGTACCCTGTTTATTAAGATAGCAACTTTGCACTGTCCATATACCTGCAAAGACACGACAAATGCAATATACTTAGATCTTGTGGTACTGGACACCACATTGCTGCCATATGACACTAAAGTCCTCTTGTTTCTTTTTCAGCTTCCCTAAAATCTGCATGATGCTCTATTTCAATAAGACATGATCATTTAACTTAGCTATCTAATCAATATTAACATGCTATCAACAAGTACAATTATAAGAAAACAATTGTCAGTGAAAAGTGTGTGTTTGTGCGTGTGTTGTTCTGTTGTGGATACAGGAGTGCAGGTAGAGTTATTGCCCTCCCTTCTTTGTTAAACTCTGGCAAAGCGTTAATATAGTTGGCCAGTAGCTTAGTGTGTGTGTGTGTGTGTGTGTGTGCTCCTTACCGATCCATATGCTTCAAGACGAGCTGCACACTCCTTCCAGCTCTTCCTGCTGACAACGCTACAGTTTGTCTCCACAACATCCAGAGTTAGATAGAAAACCAGGCTGTTCTCTCCCTGCAACACATGTCACACATACAGTACTTCCCATACTTGCTCTTTATTCTCCTATTTATAGTGTACATTTGCACATACTCTGCACTTTCTGCTGTTTTTGCACTTCTGGATGGATGCTAACTGCATTTCGTTGTCTCTGTACTCGTACTCTGCACAATGACAATCAAGTTGAATCTCATCTCATCTCATCATCTCATTCACACACACGATTAATCTCCGATGAATTATTTTTGTGTTGTATTATGTTACATGGTTATAGTCCAAACAGTTTTTTACTTAGACAGCACTAGAAATTCACCGCAATTTCACTGGTGCATTGGGTCACTAAATAAGATCTAGAGTCTATCATCAAGAGCGTAAAAATCATTGTTTAGGCCTTAATTTTATTTATCAGCAGAATTTTTGAAATACAGGAACGACAGTTTTCACCCTAGTTATTAAATTACTCTTTTACTGTCTGTTAGCAGAGATATTTCATGTTTGAACTTTGACCTACTTTTCTTATCGTGCTGCATTGATTTTCTAATTTGCAAATGCGTAGTAGTCTGGAACATCTCCTTTCATTTTCGATTTCCATGATTTCCATTTTCAACATTGCCATTTTTTTCAGAACTGCTAAAATGTAGTTTAACAGTAACTAATTGTAATTTAACTCAACAACAGTGTGAGTTCAACTTCTAGAGTATTTGTGATATTTTTTTTTCTTCTAAAAAGTCATATAATCCTTTAACTCAGTGTTACTTCCAGAAGAAAGATAATGCATATAAAACACAGAGAAGTCTGAGTGATGTGGTGTGACTCACATGTTTTGTCATGTGTACGTCGGACAGGCGTTCCAGCCTGAAGATGTAGCCCTCCTTGCGGTCTCGGTTGAGCTTGGTGAGTGCCTGGTCTGCAGCACCCAATGCTATGGGATCTGTACACGAGCCCTGCTCCATGGTTACCTCCACCGGTGCACCATAGACGTGCACACACCCCAGCGCCAGCAGCATCGACAGCAGCATGCAGTGCTTCATGGTAACAGTGTGGGATGACTGTTCGTCTCTCTCAAACACACACACACACACTCTCTCACACTCACCCAGTATGAGAGATGCACAAAAGAGGAGTAGGGCGAGCTTTTATATCCTGCTACAGTTTCCTGGAAGCCCTCACCCACCCACCCACACACCCACACACCCACACACACACATACACACACACACACACACACAGATTCACAAAATCACTGCCCCCTCCTGTCACCTCAGGCAAATATAACCATTGACCACCTCCAAAAACACACAGTCCTATCTAGTACTTAACATCTGCCAGCCAATCAGCTAATGTGCAGAATTGCAAAACGGAGCTTTATCAGCCATGAGGTGATCATATGGACAGTCAGCTGGCTGAAAGTCGATTGATCCATACATGGCACTGATTTTAGCTTATTTCCGTGACTAAAGTTTAATCCTTGTTCAGGACAGGAGTATTTATCAGACTACCATGTGACACGAGCAGTATCAGGTACCATTGTCACCATTAAATGCTTTGACATCTTCAGGGTAAATGGGCTTGATTATATCACAGACTATCACTGGATAGGCAGATGTAGTGCATGTGCAGTTTTACATGGCAATGGATGGTGTGGGGATGCCAAACTCATCAAAAATGAAAACAAACTAACTTCAACCGGACCTTAATCAGGCTTTAGTAAAGTGTTTGTAGTATATCAACTATCTGTTCTGCACATGAGTTGTTTAAAGCATCATTACCATAGCTTTGGGAGGCTGTGGGGATAAAATAAGGCAGATAACACTTCAGCACATTCTTGACTTTGACTCATTTAGCCTCCTTAAATCTCTGCTTTTTTGCTCCAGGTGCAAAAATGAATCATTTGACCTTTGTTATAACAAAATAAACAATCTATAAAATCTCCAGGGTAAAGTCAATACTTTCAGTGCAGCTGCTATGTTGCAACTCTCTATCAGGGACAGTTAC
Organism: Pampus argenteus; assembly: GCA_036937835.1. Lineage (NCBI taxonomy): Eukaryota > Metazoa > Chordata > Actinopteri > Scombriformes > Stromateidae > Pampus > Pampus argenteus. The sequence continues at coordinate 23,745,584 of CM072870.1, forward strand.
ATAAGATACAGAATTGGACGTGACTGCTTATATTAGATTTTAAATTGATCCTCCAGCAGGACACATACAGGCTGTCACAGTATGTATGTTTCTCAGAGTGAATGTGTATAATGCAAATTATATATTGTGAACAACATTTCTGCAGCATGAGCTTGATTATAGAAGAATATGACACTACTAACTAAATGTAAGCCTGTGTTATCTAAAACAAATCAACTGAAATTACATGTAGTCTTTTATGCATGCTTTTAAATTGTTGTAATGCCAAAAATGAACACCTGCTGCATCTACTCCACTGCATTTGGAGAGAGGTTATGCAAATCACTATTCTGAAAAAATGTTATATTATCATTATTGCATCACACTGGACATATCCTGGTCAAATAAAGCAACAGTAAAGAAAATAGGGAAAGTTATGACTTTATTAATTTATTATTCCAGATAAAGACCGAAGGAAGAATAAAGTTCCACATCTATTATTTGATCTGTGACTGTGATTTGTGGCCATGAACACAATAAATAGATGGATGACGTATGATGAGCTCATATATGTACATACTGTAGACATAAGGTTGAAAATTAACCAAGTGTTGATTTCAATTCCTAGAAATACAGCATCAGTTCTCCTGGATGTACTTTGAGCGTACACTGACTTATATCAGACACAAGAGGGCGCTAGTGTGTTATACAAGGCCAGACTATGTGGAGGTAACAAATGTGTTGTTTACAAGTCAGAGGTACAAGTTGGATGTTTTGGTTTCAAATGAATCCATCCTGAATCAGTAAATAGACACTTACGCTCAGAGGAAAAAGATTATAGGATAACATAACGTGTATATATAATCTAATATAATTATGTACACTCAAGAGAAAAACACATACACGTTCATACACATTGCATCATCACCAAATATTACACAGACAGGCATTTACATCATCAACCACATGTAAGGTCATCGCAGCAGATTTCTGAACTGATTCATTGAAGGTGATTCATGTTAGAAGGCTGTAACCAGTTCAGGAGGCAGAATGAGCCGAGGATGAGGAGGGTGAGGAGGATGAGGAGCGACTGTGGCTTTTGACTTAGAAACAGTCATATCAACCTGGACAGTGTTCAGTTTCTATTCTTTTCTGTTTAGTTTTGTGGGCTATTTGTGTCTTTCAAGAGAGAAATACAAGCTGAGAGAGGCTTTGTGAGAAAACAGTGAGTTCATATTTTGGACTTATTTGGAGCTGCCTACCAACACCAATACATAGGCACTGTCTATTTTTACCTAAATGAGAAAGAAGAAAACAGCTGTTGCTCTGCACATCATAGGTTTTAAATTAATCTATTCTTGTTTTCCACCTTCTCCCTTTAAAAAAAAACATTTTTCTCTAATTTAATGTTGATATGTATGCTCCACTCCATAATGACCCATAGGAGTGATGTTGTGGTTAGTGTCTGGTTCGGTTTAGACAGGTTGGGGTTAAAATGATCAGTAAAATGCAGTTAAAACATCCCGTCATGGCGGTAAAATGTCCAGTTTAACGGCAGGAAAATGCCTGATGTGACTATAATGTCGGGTTAGTTGTGTCAAACAGTGCTCTCCTGCTGCTGGTGCAACTATCTAATTATCATCTGTACTACGTCACTTCCTCGGGTCATTATTAATACGGCTGCTAGACGGCGTCTGCCACTCAAACACAACTCACATTGTTTTTGGCCACTGAATTTACAACCATAACGTTGTTTTTCTGGAGAGGACATGCTCATTATTTTTCTACAAAAAGGTGATAATATTCATAGTATTCTAGTGACTATAATGACTAAGGTGAGGTATTTATGTTACATTCATTTGTTTTCATTTCACCTGTGACTACACAATGCTAACACATCAGTGTTTTTGCTATGGTTATGATAATAGTGGACATGGCATAAAAATGCTTTTCAACTAGTTCACATCTGTAATATTTGCTGGCACAAAAAGGTGGTAAAAATACATTTTATCGTGTTGTGGTGTTTATGCAGGCTTGTTTTTGGAAAAACTGAGACATACATTAGATCACAGTTACTGTTTCCCATCACTGCTCTGTGATTACCCTCTGGGATCAAGTGTTCGCTGTGCTGGTGGCCATCTTCTCCCTCAAGGATATGCAGCACAGTTCATTGAGTGCTCTATACAGTATGTCAAAACCACCACACACACACACACACACACACATGCAAACAACTGGACTGGAGGAATGCGTTCCCTCGCCCTTACAGCCTTTAACCTGAATCAGTTCAACCCCAATCTATTACCCTTAATCTGAAATTTACATCAACTAAAATGAAACCTTCAGCTCACTTGAAGAAGTGAGGATAGGCCAAATTGTCCCTCTGCTGCTAAAATTAATGTCAACATGTTGTTTAAATTAATAGCTTTGTATTATTAGAATGGGGAAGTATCAGAAATGCTCTTTTTTTGTCTCGGTTGGTTAGACAGGACATGTTGGAGGCTTGTTTGATTGACATTAGCCATAAAACAAACTGCTGTAGCTACAGGTATGGGACAGACAGCGTGTCACTAACAGGGGTTTTGAAGAGCAATGACCAAACCAGCATCTAGTTAAACAAGCTAAGCTGCCGGACAAGACGTGTGACCTGTAATGTTTTATCCTGTTGGAGGTTTTAGCAGGAAGGCTAATGTGTGTTGCTGTTCAGTGTCTGTGGCTCTAATGTTGTGTGGCAGGATGCTATCAGGCTCCGTGTGACTGCTGTATCAAAACAAGAACTTCAGCTACATCAGCTACAGCGATTTTTAATAGAACCAATGTAAAATTAGGGAGGCACCATAATGAAAGCAAATTATTTAAAATATAATTTCTTCCTTTTGGTTTTTCTCAAAAGAGACAGAACAGATATCTATGCTGTAGTAGACAAAAATAGGCAGTTTAATCTAAATTGGACCCAAAGATCTGCACAGATACACAGACAAGAGACTATTCAACAACATCATGCTTATAGCTTCCATCAGCTTTCAATGGCAAAACGTCCGTTTGGTTGTGCAACATGCATGATAGTAAAAACCTTCACTCACGTATTGTAAACAAACAGTTTTTAGCCTCTTAGTTTGGGTTTACTGCACGGTGCAGGCTCATTAGTTATCAGTTAAACAGCCTGATATTTTTCACTTAAAATATCTTTTACTTTTTACTTGAGTATATTTTTCCATCTCAAATCCATTTCAACCCACAGTGCTCCAGCAGGTTTCTATCATGTGATTCTGTGTTGAATGTTGAATTACCTTTAAAGGATGTAACTGCTCCACTACCAGGCTGACTTTAAATGAGCCTTGTAAGCACAAAACAGTACATGTTGTTACTGACTGCAGACAGTGACCAAATAATTCATGACAGATGGTTTAAATGTAGTTGTTGACTTAGTTTTCCATCGTTACGTCACAATTGAGCTGTTGATACTTGGACTGAGCGTGTGCATGAATTGAAAGACTAAACTAAACATAGATTCAAAAATAAATTTTCTGCAGCACAGATAATAATAATAATAAATGTATTCATAGAGAATGCTTTCAAGGTACCAGTGAGGGAAGAAGTATTATCAGCAAAACTTTCACTTAAAGTATCAAAAGTACACACTATGCAGAAAATGCTCATGTTAATTAAAGTAATTAATATTGCTGCTGCATTAATGTGTATTCCACTGCTGTAGTTATTTAAGGTTGTGCTATTTTTGACTGCATTCAGCAATGCATCATGTGTTTGTAGCATCACTGTCCTGTGAGGCAACTAATCTCCTGTTTTTAGCTTTGTGTCAGAGCATCATCCAGCTAATCCAAGCGGGCTTTAAATAGTTTATCTTAAGAAGTAGAAGAATTTTCTCAACTCTTAAAAGAACATTTAATCCTTCAGTTTATCGGAAAAATTCAAAATCACTCAATCTGTATGTGGTTTTCACAGGAAGGGCTAAAGGGTAACTAAAGCTATTGTCCTCTGCTTTTAAATTCACTGTGAGCATCATTTGGATGAATGAAACAAACCTAAACAAATACATTTTGACTGAGAGCTTTAACAAACACATTTTTATAATCGTGGCAAAAGTTTATAAAACATTCATTAGACACTTGTCCAAAAATGCTTCTGTCCTTGTCCTTAAGTTGGAGGTTGAACTGCAGTTTAGCCTGAAGCAGCATTTTCCATGACAAACAAAGAGAGGTGACATCACTGGCTGCAGCCTAATGTTCCTAATTACACACCTCATGGCTGACTAACGGAGGACATGGTGTGACCGTTTTATTGGCAGTGAATGGACTGACAACACACGCACACACAGAGTTGAAACAGATCTTCTAAGTGGGTTAATCCATTAATAATTAGTCCAACAAGTGTAACCCACATTTGCCTCAAAGACCCAGATACTTGTGCCATTGTTTGTTATTTTACCTGCTCTGCCTAAATCATCGCAGTGACTTGCAGAACACAGGTTTGCATTTTCACTACTGGCTAATAGACGGCTGGGGGACAGATCATCATGGAAACCAAATACATAAGGTGAATATGCTTTTCACTGAGGGCGGGGCTCGATAATTACCACACCTCAGGCCAGGCTGCAAGCAAATTCAACACAGCATCTGAGTGCTTACGTGACTTCATGATATTTACGTCTGATGTATTGCATTGGAAAGCAGAAATAGAGGGTTGACAGTTTACTGATATTAAAAATATGTTGGATGCATAATAAACCATATGTGCTATGACATGATAAGCAAAGGTTCCCGTTTTCTCTCTGAATTATGATGGTCTACGGTTTTGTAATAACACAGACCATCCTCCAGCCCAACAGCTGTGGTCTGTGGCTGTGACATGGCTGTCTGTTGGTCACATTGTAGCATCAGCCAACACTTACTGGATGCTGTGGACTTCTTAAAGTTGGTCTCTAGAGGGATCTGTGGTCAGTCTATCCATGACTGAGACAGTGTTTATATGACATAACCACAGACGGGCTGTGTTTATGTCTACATAAGCAGTGAATGCTATTAAATTGTAATTGTGAGGTCAAGTTTACCAACTGACAGTTCTCAGCAGAACTTGATGTGTCCAATATAAGAGGTTAGAGACACATTAATGAGTCATTATTATGGCAGGAATTATTAATGTAATATTTGTATGTTATGCAACAGCTTGCATGGACTCAGCAGTGCTTGTCTGGGTTTAAATTGACGTCTTTGATAACTGATAACTTGTGGTGAAACTACTATTCAGTGACAGCAGACCTGAGAGGTGTCAAGCACAGATTTTAGATAGAAAGAGCAGCAAGCTGTTGTTAAAAAAGAAAAGAAAAGTGTTTAGTCAAATTACTTTATTTACAAATCAGGTTTATGTTCTTCACAGAGCAGGCAAACTGTTTAAAATCCTTTTCATCTCCACTGGTGTCTATTTATAACATTTTATTTATATATTTCTGCATGAACGTGAAGGTGGCAGAAGTATGTTATGAATTATGTTTGTTGCAACAGTCTAGTAAATGAAAAAAAACCGCAGTCGTGTGTGCATGTATCCGTCAGTCACACAGACAGAGTGGCCCTCCATTAAGCCAGGTGTTCATGACTTCTAGACATGGAGACACTCTGCAGAGCTCTCAATCTTAACCATACAAATACACAGCATATGCAGCTAATCCCACAGCGAACGCACTCATATACACATAAACATGACAGTGATTCAAGCATGCACACAAACACACACTGACTCAGGGACTCATCCATCATCAAGCTGTCCCCACGTTACATCAAAGCCATGAATGCGGCCACCCAACAACGGCCCTGATTGGTATCTGTATCTGCATGCTGTTCCACACGTAGCCCCATCACAGCTCATTATGACTCGTCATGACTGACTTACTGACAAACAGCCTCTCCAGTAACCTCTGCTTCCTCCACACCAGCACCATCGGTTCTGTGCTACGGGTCATTTAACCGAGTCTGGAAAAGTCTACTTCTTTGTTTGTGTTCGATATGCTAATTGTCACGGCTGAGGGCACATGATGAAAGCTGTCTTTACAATAATCTGTGAGCAACCCTTGATTATCGGGGCCAGACGCTGAGACAAAACTCCTCAAAGTTACCAGCTGTGACACTTTTTTCATAAACCAAATGTTCTCGTCCTGTCTCGGTGGAAGAGCTGGATCTATGCACGGCAGCAACATTAACATTAACTATAATAAGAGTATAATCATGAGGTGGAGGGCTGTTGCCTGACAGATGAGGGAAGGTGTGATGGTTTCACGTACTTGTTTTTGTAGCTGAATATTAATTTATTTGTATTTGTAGATTTAAGAATTAATACTTGATACACTTTCCTCATTCACACACGGCCTCTGGTTCTCATCTAAGAGGGTAAAGTGTTGTATCCCAGGTTTAAATATCCTCATCTCATTCGGCTTCAGCTTATTGTAAACAAGCCAAGTCCAAATGAAATAATGATGTCCGGCTGGGATTGCTAGCTGCCCTCCTTTAATTTCCACACCCTGCACGTGTGTCACATTTACCCGTCACATTGTGTCTCACCGGATGACAGATGCAGCTCTTAACCACATGGGAGATGTAATTATCCTTCGCTAACGGTCCTCTACCTGCCTGATGGGAATGAAGTAGATGGCGTATGAAGGCTCTGCTGTCCCTCCTCTGAGGAGTTGTAGGATCAGTGGGATGAGGAGAGACATGAGCTTGATTATTTATTGAACTAAACCACTTTACAAAGGCTGCTCCTGTCACTTGGTGTTGTTTATGAGGATCCACATTGAGGGCTTGGCTCCTCTTCACCTTCAAAGGCATTAAACGAGTTGTGAATGTGACCCTCACCCGCATACATTAATGGCACTGTTTATTTAAACCCTGATGAATGTCTTTTTTAGTAACCCGTCACCTGAAGTAACTAAAGAGCTGCTATTCTCGTTTACTCTCTTGTTTAGGTCAAAACAAGAGTCACAAGAATGTGTCAGCTGTAATGTTTTGCTTTGGAAACACAACTTGAACAAAACCTTCAGTACAAGATGGAAAAGAAGGAATTTATTTACACTGATTTATTCCCGTTACGTAACTTTCACACCAGAGTATCCTGAGGTAACTCTGAGGGTACAACAACAAATTAAGAGTTGTAGATTGATGTTTTGGAATAATAGAGAAGCGTGTTAAATATAGAAGAGGAAATGAGGAGTGAAATTAGTTTGTCTTGCAGACTGAGCAAGCATCATGAAATCAGTGGTTTCTCTAAAGGGGACATATCAGGCTTTTTGTGATTTTCTGTTATCTTTACACTCTTATGATGTTGGATGTTAAACATGGTCAAAGGTGACTATACTATATGTAAACCGTCCAATCTGTAGCCTTTATTACCGAAGATGTTGTCGTCGTCATGGCTACAGTAGACTCAGTGACAATCGTTGTTACAGTTTTAAGAAAAATGTCCCGACTCGCAGCTGGAAACAGGAAGTGAACAGAGGTCTCCTGCAGCCCGACACGCCTCCTCCTAATGAGGAGGTCACCATATTGACGTCATCTGAATCGCATCACTTCCCCGGGTCATAATTATGCTGCTAAATTCTCATTAATTCTTAATCAGACATTTTTAATGACTATCACATTGTTCATGAAGGATTTCATACATCTAGGATGTGTACAAGATCCCTTCTGAATATCTTGGGGCTTGTGTACCATAAACATACATCGGTATAGTTGCTGTCCCCTTTAAACTTTTATCTCGACTACTATTTTGTCTTCTTGTCATTTGTGTAAATTGCCCTTCAACAGGTCTTATCTAACATTCAGTTTGATGCTGCTGTTGCATTTGATGAGGTTGAAAAGGCCTGTTGAGAGATGGCTGCAACGTGTGTGTACCAGGAACACACTGAGCCATCGTCACCTTACCGCTGCTAACCTGGCCTATGGTGCTTTAATCGTATCCTGCTGTCTGGATGGGTGCCGGTTAGCAACAGGAGGTCGTAGGGCAAAATTAATAATCAACCCCTCGTTGACAGGAACCAAACAGACCAGTTTTATCCGGCCCTGAACCCTTTTTTTTTTGGAAAACAAACTGAAAAACCAAATGTGGTAACCTTGCATGAAACTGAAACTGCGTTCACCAGCATGTCAGTCTGACATTCGGAGCTGGACAGGTGTGTTCAGTGAGTTCATCAGACACAGACGCCTCCTGCTGCTGGCAAGATGAGACTAAAGCAAACAATAAAAGAACCTGAGCCAAGAGACGGTTAAATGCAGCATAGAGGTACTGCACCGCTGGGGGGTGTCAATATGAACGGCACCTTCCACATTATAAAAAGTCAAATATTGATTAATGCAGCTTTACATTATAATACTGTGTTGTAAACAATAAGATTAATCAATCTTAAATGTGGTTTTGTTTCCTGTAAGTGACATTACGAAGTTGTTGCTGAAGTTGTCCACTCACATATTCAAACTCAAACCAACTCATACGTGTATTTGAGAAGTTTATATTTTGAGTGAAAAAGAGCAGAATGAGCTCATGAGGAGGTAAAACAGCCTGTTTCACACAGAGGCTGAACTGAGGGGCTGCATAAAGGACCAGTACAAAATAAATAAGAGTCTTTTTAAAGTATAAATCCTAAAAAGATTTTCCAGTAGAGCCCCAGAGTATAAATATAGAGCAGCAAGTTCACCACCTTTAAAATCCTTGTGATCACAGTGACTCCAACTGAGAAATATTAGCAGTAGAAACATGCAGGATCTTTGTTATGGCTGCGTTTTATATGACATCAGGGTGGCCGGTGCTATTTTTACTTCATATGCTGAGATGCTTTTTTCTTTACATGAAACGTGTTTTGGGGGATTCATCTAAATGTCCAAACAACCATTATGACTGCAGTAATAAAACAAATAATAAACTGGCCAATAAACTGGATTTATTCTCCTTTTAAAGGGAAACCTTTGGAAGCCCTCTATGCCTTAAATGTTTACATATGTTAGCTACAAATCAGAAAGGTACTTCAGCTTTAACATCGCTTAGAGAAAATGTGTTCAGGGGTAAAGATTTAGATGTGAGGTCATGTGTGAAAGAGGGAATGATGGAGGTGATGCTTGTTTTCATGCATGTTTTTATCTGAAGGTTATCACTTAGACTTTGAACTTACATCTGCTTTTCTGTTGCTTAATCTCATTTTTATTACCTGGGAGAGAAGCTGCAGATCAAAGCGATCTGTGCAGCACATTTTCTTCTAATGCACAGAGATAATGATCTGAGGGTAAAACATGATACAGAACAACAACGCGTCTGTAATTCAAAGCTAAACTGCAGATAGAATTCATACTGAAAATAAATGCAGGTGGTTTGTTGTTGTGTTGTTGTTGTGTTGCTGGTATCATCACTCCTTACTAATTGTAATAAATCGACCACAAAGCAACGAGATGTGTCCCACTTATTCTGAGCAGAGTCGGGGTGATGGTTGAAAAGTGATAAATAACGTATGTGTCATCATCACTCCTTTGTAGGAACATTATGCAATGTTTAATTTGTCTGTGTCGTGTGCTGTTGATTGGCACTATTGTCCCACAATGCAATGCACATAGAGAACAGAGAGACTCCTCACAGCTGTGAAACACAACATATGAAATGAATTACATTTTTTACGTTTAGCATAACAAAATCACACTTTAATTAATTTTACGTCTGCACACGTATGACATGATTTCCTGTCAGTACAAAGCAGACAGGTGCTTGAATTAGTATAGATTATGTAAAGTGTCACTGCTGTATGTCAGTTACACCTCTTTACTTTAACAGACTCGTAACAGTACTGAAGTTTATTTTTGCTCACTGCTTTTCTTCCCACAGAGGGATGACTTCAGTAATTCCTCTCATGCTTGCCGTGCCTCCCTCACTGGAATCACCTTTTTGTTTTGGTTATACAGGATGCCATCTGCGTCTCTCCCTCTCTTCTCCTTTCGTTCTCTCTCCCCGTCGGGTGTGATTGGTCAGTTTCCTGTCAGCGTTCACACTGCTGGGGGTGGAGACAGCAGCAGCCTGCTGTGTAATCCTGAAGAACACGGCTACAGTATAAAACTCTGCTGCTTGCAATCACACTGCCGCCTCCTTGTCATCATTTACGACGACTCTGACTTTGGATCTTTGACATTTCCACCATGTGTAAAGGACTCGCAACCCTTCCTGCAACATGCTTGAAGAGGTAAGGCTAATATGCTTTAAACAAGTGGATCAAGCTGTTATTATTTTCATGCAAAATGACTGTAATAAAAGGTAATTTTTTAAATCTGAAACCAGCTGTGTACAAGCAGCTTTATCTTGATGCTTATTGAAAACTGGACAATTAACTGAAATCAGAAGTTAAACACAGAAAAAGAGGAAGCAGTTGGCAGTTGTTCACATAAAGTAGATTTTCATTGAAGCAAGTCTTTAAACAAATATTATTAATGCAAACAAACTGAGTGCTTTTCCCTCACGGTCCTCTCATGTGCTTCTCCGCAGCGCCAAAGACATCAAGCACAAAATAAGCTTCTTACTCCAGAAGCCTGAAGCTCAAGCAGTGAATCAGAAGCAGATGAAAGAAAAGACGACGACTGCTGCTGCTGCTGCTGCTGCAAAGAGGTCAGAGGGAAAAGTCTCCAGTTCACTGTGTGGATGCCTTAAAACATTTCTTCCTGTTTGTGTTTATTCTACAGATCTGATCTCAGGCGTCAAAAAGACACGTAAAGATTATTATTAAAGCTACAAACACTCCCTTCATGCTTTTTGAATAAAGTTCTGTTTTTGTGTATTGCATATGAAAGAAAGCAGGAAATATGATGGAGGTGATTTAATAAGCAGCCACTGGGAGGAGTGAAAAGTACTGCTCATGATGAATATGTTCAAATTAGTCTGTGGTGATCTTTAATCATCATAGGAGGTAACTTTAATATGAGAGTATGAAGCTGATTTTCATCAACTGAGTTTAGAGCAGAAGTCACATCATGCGGCCCGAACTGTAACTTTGACACGTTTCTACATATATATATATTTGAACTTTAAACTTTAAGTTGTTTAATTTAACTGGAAATAGATCATGTCCTGCTTGATTTTTGAATATTTTTTAGTCCTGTGGTGTTGTGCATCTCACTGCAGGTGAAGATTTATGATTTATTGATGTTGCTTTACTTAATATTACTGCGGATATTTCTGAAGACTGAGATTATATCTCAAGCTGTCCTCAGGAGCATCAACAACACTTTCCTCTTCAGTCACATGTAGCCATGTAGAGACACTTATAGATAATCAATATTCATCTTTCCGGTGATAATTGTTCAGCAGCAGTATCAGTCGTTGCAGCAACACAAAGACTGCTGTAAAACTGGTATTACTGTGTAAGATGTCACATGACGTCAGATGACGCAGGCTGGTATGATTAGATTTACTGCCTCCTTACAGAGCTGCCTTATCGTCACAGAAACAATATTTCAATTACAGTTTTATTTGTTTGGGTGGAACGGCAGCAAACCAGCAGTGTGGAAGAAAAGTGATGCTACAAAAGTGACCTTATTAAACAACTATTTTATGCAAAATTATGTAGAGAAATACATGCTTCAGGCGATCAAAGCTTAAAAAAATGAACTGCTAAATGAGACCAAACCAAACATGCCACAAGCATGCATCAAAATTATTTTCTGTAAATGTTGTTCTTGTGAACATGGGACGTTTGTGCTTATTGAAACTTTGTTTTTTGTTTGTCTGTGTGTGTTGCAGAGTGCCCACTGCAGCCGAGGTCGAGAAATGGAAGGAGTCTTTCAGCCACGTGCTGAATAGTGAGAGTGAGTGTTACACTAAAGATTCACACCTGAAATGTTGAACCTAAACTGGAACAAAACCAACGAGACTGTGTTCAAATCCAAAGCAAACCCAATAAAAAAAATAATAAACTGTCGGGCGGATGCTTGATGCATTTATTTTCCAAAAGAATCTCTGAGGGTTTATAAAAAAACCCCAAAACTAAACATGAATATTCTCATGTGACACGATGGAGCTGCAATCATGGGAATAATCAGACAAGGTCCCGACCTTCACATTCTCTGCTAATGATGCACACGATCTTTTTCACTCTTTGAAATATACAAGATTACAACATTAAGTTAATAAATGTGGGATCTTGTGTTGCTGCTCAGTGTTGATGAACAGTATTTCATTACATATCACATTACATAAGACGGTCGAGCAGATGTGTTGGTTTTAGGCTGATGACCATGATGTAAATGGAAAGTTAAGAGGACGTGGCTGGAACACACACACACACACACACACACACACACACACACACACACACACACACACACACACACACACACACACAACACTTTCTCATGCTCTGGTATTCTGCTACGTGTCTCAAGGCACTACTGATGGCCTCTCAGGGCATGGCGACCAGTGCCGTGTGTGTGTGTGTGTGTGTGTGTGTGTGTGTGTGGACACCAAAGGGGAGCAGTGGCCTTGCGGGAACCAGCTGAGTTCCATGACCTCATCCACTGATCTCCTTCTGCCTTCCTGACTTCATCTGTCAGCTGTTCCTGCTCCTATCTTCTGCTTTTTGGCCTCAGTTTCTCCTCCTAAAATCATCACAATGCAATTATCGCTACTAGCTTTGGCAATATTATTATCTCTTTGATAAACATAATTGTTGTCTCTTATATAGGAAGATGAATAAATTGCCTCTTTAGCTCAGTTTGTGTGTGGAAATGCAGCTCCCGTGTGTGAGATGCACTGGATGTGAATGTCTCTGTGTTTTCTCTGTTTTAGCGGGTCGTACAGTGTTCACCAACTTCCTGAGGTCAGAGTTCAGTGAGGAGAACATCAACTTCTGGGTTGCCTGTGAGGAATACAAGAAAAACGCAACTTCTGAGCTGCCGACCAAAGCCAAGCAGATCTACAAGCAATATGTTGAGGCGGATTCTCCAAACGAGGTAATGAGGCCTATGGATGGATGGATGGATGGATAGATAGATTAAAGTTAATGTGCTTCATGCTCTTGAAATCATAACCCATCATTTCTTCCCTTCATGTGTCACATCAAGGTAAACCTAGATGCAGCCACCAGAGAAGAAACGAGGCACAACGTCGAAAGCGCCAACCCGTCATGTTTCGCCGAAGCTCAGAAGATGATTTACGTTTTGATGGAGAAAGACTCGTATAGACGCTTCCTGAAATCCAAACTGATCCAGGATCTGTCTCGGACACACGCCGCTCAGGAGAAGAAGAAGGAGAAGAAAAACTGTGACTGTGCCAAGAACAGGCGGGCGTTAGCTGGTGGCGCCTAAACAGGAAGAAAGAAGGGAAGGCTAGAAGAAAGTGCCTGAAGACTGAAAATGCATGTTTGAAACGGTTTATAGTTTAGAAGGTGACTTAAAGGTGAACGTGACATGTGGTTCTTTTTTGATAATTTTATAGTACAATGCATTTTTTTCGGTATCACGTTTAGAAAAAGTTAAATGTTTCAGTGTCTCAATGTTTGATGGTGACTGATTAAATATTTGATATTTCATGTAGTATATAAATACACAGAATATGTAGTACGTCGTGGCCAGGTTATACTGATAACACAACATGTGTCAGTTTGTTTTATTTGAGTAATAACAATGCAGAACAATGCAAAAGCTATTTATCTTTACAGTAGTTTATCACGTTCTTCTTCAGATTGACTGAACTTACAGTAATCGTGTTTTCATCTGCTGTGCAGTTAATCATGGCTGTAAACTAACAGGATGGTCATTTCTCATCATACTGACTCACATTTGTTAATATTTTGCCTTAATTTTCTACTGATTACTTGATGCATGTTTTCTCAGCCGTGGAAGCAGCTGGCTGTGCTTCACAGACATGATGAAACGATCTGTGCATTTCCAGTGGAAGGATGCTTTAATATTGCAGTATTTATTTCCTTCTGCATAATGTGAAACTGTGTAATTGCGACTCATCGTGATTCATTTGATTGATTTCCTCTAAGTCAAACTGTCTTCAGATGTTGTGCAGGATACTTAATAATTTCTTCACTTATCACACAATATCTTTTGGTGGCCTTGCATACAAAACATATTTCATTAAAATATAAACCAGTGATGGATTGCAGATTAGATACTGTATGTAGATATTAATTAAATCTCATTCATATCCTATCTGTGATTATTCACAAATGACATGTTGGATAATCTGTGTGTGTCTTCTACAGACTACAAGCATGCTAGTAGATCTATGAGGATGTATGTAGACACAGCAATGCTTTCAAAATAAAATCAACATGCAACACGCTCATGACAAATGATTTGGCTGCTGATTTTCTGACACAACAATGAACTGATCCACTAACATGTATTGTGTGTGTGTGTGTGTGTGTGTGTGTGTGTGTGTCTGTGTGTCTGTGTGTGTGTGTCAGTGATCAAGTTACCACATATCATGTTTGTCATGTGTTCATTCTTGGTTTAGGGTGTATGTATAAACCTCTTTTTATGTTTAGTGTCTCATTAACCCACCACACACACACACACACACCAACGGCATGAAGTACTGAGGTGACCATCGGGAGCATTTACGGTTCAGTGCTCAAACGCACTTCAACATATTGACAGGAGCTGGAGATCAAACCATCGACTCTGTAATTTAAATGAATTAATAATTCATTTACAGCTGATGGGAACGTTGTTAGTTTTGCAGATGATTGAAAATCCGGCCTGATGATGGCGCCACATGAAACGTCGTGTAACATGTTGCTGGGCGTGAACTTTTCCGTGTTCATTGTTGGTTATTCAAACATTGATGAGAAATATGTTTCTGCTTTTATTGATTATTGAACGATTTTCATTCTCCTCCTTCACTTTCTATCAGAACATGAATGTCATTATTATTGTGTTTTTTTTATTATTATTCAATCATCCAATGAATGTTACGTTAAGATCAATAGTCAGTTATTGTGTGATATAAAAAAACAAAACTCCTCTATAATCGGCAGACATAACGCGGTCTCTACAGTCTCCGGCTGTGCTTGTGTAATATCTATTAGAGATGATTACTTCATCAGAATCTATTATCTAATAATCACAAGAAGATACACAAAAATGAAGCTTTTTATATCCAGATAACAACAATATTTCCTGATCAAGACATAATCAGAATCCAAACATTCAGTGTCTGTCTATATCAGTTAAAAAAAAAACAAGCGCACCTTTTTGCACACAGGTGAGTAAGACTTTAGATTTTATATATTTATATTTTTTTGGCCTTTCAAGTTTTAATTTCATCAAATATGGTTGTAATGTGTCCTCATCGTTCAGGCTTCGACTCTGTTGACGACTGGTTGTCCCTCTGGACTTGTTTGTTTGGATTTACTTCCATGTTTACTGCACACTCACAACCTCACTTTAAGCCTTTTTAAGGGCAACACATTTGGGAGCATGACGTAGATAAAATAAGTTTTCTTCAATCTAATCTTTTGCATATTTAACTGCAGAAGAAGGACAAAGAGGGCAAACATGCTTAAATATTTACTGTAAGTTAATTCTGTCTTCCTGCTTTTCTGCTTAGTCACATAAATAGATTCAATGATAGTTTCAGTGATGGAGCCAGAATCGGTAAAAAAAGCCTCGAGTCTCGGTTAATAATCCATCGACACCCTTAAACAGGCGCTTTAAAGTGGATCAGTACTTCAGGAGATTTTCCACGCAGACCTAAAATGGGTTGAAAACATCCCGAGCATGCTGAGCTGATGCTGCTATTTATCCTGTGCTGCTGATTCATATATATTTTTGAGAGGATTGTTTTATCACTGAGACAAATGTTTTGACATTTTCAACTAAATTCCTCTTTTAATAACAGACAGTCATGAAAACAATGAAAAACACATACAGGCTGATATCTGGATATATTACTGCTCGACTGCCTGAAATGTGCAGCTAAACCACAGAAATCCAGTGAAACTTCCACTGGAGCTTGTGTGAATCTAAAACTAATGTGAGTTTATTGGAGCAGTTAAGAGGAATCGAATTTGGATCAAAACATTTTGGACTAGAGGTACAAATGGTACAAATATTTTTTATGGTGACATTCAAGACCCAAATGTGACCATGATGAGAAACGTTGAGAAAATATATTTCATCCAAAACTGAGTGAAAACATGTTCGCCATAGAGACACAAAAAAAAACCTTGAAATATGAGAATAACATGCACATTTTCAGACAGTCTCTAGATGGCATTCATTCACTGTCTGGGCTTCCTGCAGCGTGATATAATGAACACTTTGCTTTAATAAAGAGCGTTTAAGGCTTCAAGTTTCACAGTTGGCTCCAAACTAGTTGTGATGTCACAAATAATCTAACAACGAGCGAAACACGTCGTCGAGTCGAGACTTTAACGACACCAAGTCGTAGCTAAACCCATCAGGAGGTGAGATACCTAAGCCTAAGCTTTTAAAAGCTGGAAAGGAGAGATGCATCTATGTTATACGTTTGTGGGTGTTTGTGTTTGTACTGCTCTTCGTCTGCAGCTGTTATAATAGCCAGCGTCTGTCCGGGGTCATGTTCTCTCCTGCCTTCCTAACGCCTGCTAATTAAAACCTGACAGGAGGATCTGGTGCTCTAATGTGATCATGCATGCGAGGAAGCACGTAGACGCAGACACATGCAAAATCACTCATCACTAACACGCGCGCACACACACACACACACACACACACAACATACAGTCCATACATCCCTGCGGCTGCATGTCTGGATCTCTGGTTTATTGTCTAGAGAAGTTAAGATAATAAACATGACAGCGTTAAAGTGATTCATCTCACTGTGGTGTCTGTTTTATTTGTGTTGATGATAACATCTGTGCAACGTTTGTCACATGTTTTGACACTTGTGTGCAGTAACAATACCCTCATTAAG
>CM072870.1:23767500-23777500 GCA_036937835.1 Pampus argenteus
AATCGTGAGAACAATAAGGACTTATAAAATGCTGAATATCTAGATAATCATAATATTCTTGTGTTGGTTATGACATTAAATATGACGTTAAATAGAAAAATGAGTAAATATCATCACACATTATGATTGCTACATTTAACTAGATGTGCATATTTACGACACCAACGCCACCATCATATCCGTGTATGTCTTAGCTGAGTGTAAAGTAGGTGAACACCAGTTACAGTTTGTAATAGTTGATAATAAACTGTGGTTGAAAGTGTGACCTGGAAATAACACAGAAAGGTTACATATAACAGAATAACTATAAGTTATATAGTTATTTATAATAAGTATAAGTGTGACTGTTGTGTTTTTGTGTTGATATAATTGTATACGACAGTCTGACTGCAGGGACCTGAAATACTTAAACTGTGTATAATGACTTTAAATATGACTTTACAGACTAGAATATGATTATTATCCATAACCAGTATTAATAGTCTGCTGATGCAAACCTTCACGTTCTTTTTCCCATGTTTGTGTTTAAAGTTTAGTTTTTTTCTGTTAATTTTGCACTAAAACCAGTAAAGTCACATGGGAAAAAGACTTTCTCCTTGTAATAATAAAATCACGCTGCTCTGTTCACTTCTTTTTCTGAGATTCCTTCCTACTTGGTTTTCCCATCTTAGCAACTTGCAGTTTAGTGGTAGCCGAGGAGCTCGACCACTGAGCCAACTAATCAGCACTGTTCTCACAGGATGCATCGCAGGCAGAAAAGGGGGGCTTGGTGAAAATCCAGTCTGAGTGTCTGTGTGTGTCTGTGTGTGTCTGTGAGTGTCTGTGTGTGTCTGTGAGTGGACAAGACAAAAAGAAAACAACAGTTATGTGATTATCATGCATTGATACCAGCAGATGCTCCTCTATATCTTTTTATTTTTTTCAACACTAATTTAAAAACAGCCAACTGTGTAAATGTCAAACTATTTGTGATCTCGTGGGGTTTATTCATATCTTGTATTAACTAGGTAAAGATGTACAGACATTTATAAAACTGTGATTGTCCTACTTGGGCTGCTTTTGGATTTTCCCGACCGGCCGGTGAAGATTAAAGGAGCAGGTCAAAGATTAATGACCTTCTTCTTCCTCCTTCAAGGCGTCATTACTGCTCTGTGTGAGACTGTGAACATAACAACATGTAGATGTGATTACAGCAGTGATGGTGTAATGTGGTGTTCAATAGGGTGAAGCTTACACAGAAGTACATATCGCTTCATCTGAAACCTCGACGCGTGAGAGCAAGTCAGGTTTTATTTTTTAGGGATAATTTAAAATCTGTTTTTCATGAAACCGGTTTTGTTAATCCCGACTCTGATGGTGTGATCCCGAACTTTTTACCTTTATGAGAACATTTTGACAAATGAGCTAATTGTGGGCAAAACTCTATTGTTGTTGTCAATGGTTGGACCTCAGTAATATTGGGGGGGGGGGAGGTGGGGCTATTTCAAAGGCAGCTTTTTTTTCTCTTTAGTTACATTTTAAAACATAATTTTCTGTGTTTCTGTTTTGTTTCTTTTTTAAAATAACCATATGCCATATACATACATGATATTTACTGATTAGCAAATATTCAAATGCTAGAAATTGTCTCTTAATATTTTCATGTTAACTAACTGCTGTTTGAAACGTTAACCCCGCCCCCCCCCCCGCCTCGCCTCCAGCTCCTCAGACTCCTGTTTAGTTGACCAGGAGCTCCAGGTACTGCTCAGATCGCAGGAAGCGACCGAAGGAGTCTTTCTCCATCAGGGCAAAGATCCTCTTCTGGGCCAGGTCAAAGGTCGCAGGGGAAAGATCCACCAGATTCCTCAGGGTCACGTCCTTGGTGAAGTGGTCGATGTTTACCTGTGGTTGAGGAAAACCGGGAATACTGTTAGAAACTAAAGAGAAACACAATGAAGACAAACTACAGATGGTGAATAAAAATGCTGCTAATAGAAGAGAAATATAGTAATTCCATTATCCCCTGAGATTTATTTAAAATCAAATATAAACATAAACCGCATCAATTACTGTGAAATTTTCCAAGGAACGAGCAGCCAGAGATCTGCTGTTTATGACTGGAAGTGAATGTAATGACTAAAAATTGAGCTGATGTCTAATAAGGGTGAAACACTCTTAAAGTAAATGTATACAATGGAAAAAACACACAGCTAAAAATAAAAAGGAAGTGAAATAAACAAGTGAGTAAATGAGCGTGATTCATAGTTTACAGTCAGCGTTTCTTCTTCTACATATTTGTTCACCGTTTGTTTATTAAAGAAAAAAAGACAAGTTGGACTTGTTTGTCTTTAGTTTGATGGACGGTTGATATCAGTTGACATGAAATGTGGTTATTTTTCAGTGGTCTGAATCTGTTTATTATACAGTAATTATATTAAAGTGGCCTCAGTAGTGTTGGAGTAGAGTTCAGCTGATAAAAAGGGGGATCACAGGAGTCTCTGACCTCTCTGGGTCCCTCCGACTGGATGAAGTCCTCGTAGATCTTCTTGGCCTTGGCGGCCATCTTCACGGGGTTCTTGGTCTTCTTGAAGTCCTCGCAGGCGGCCCAAAACTCGATGTTCTCGTCACTGAACTCAGACTGCAGGAAGCTACGGAAAGCAGCCACACCATCTGACGTAGATGGAGAGATAGATGGTGATGAAGAAGGCGCCTTTTCTGTCAAAGCTACTAGATCAAACCTGTTAACAGTTCCTCAAATTATTATTTTTTAATATGTAAGTTTTTATGTTTGAGTTTTTGCTTCAGTTCTGTCTCATTCAAACACTGCTTCTTCATGCTAAGCTAATATTTTGCAGACTCTCGCTTCATATTTAGTGAACAGATGCGATAGCGATGTCGATCTTTTCTTCCAACTCTTACTTTACTTTAACTCTGTTTGGACAAAATAAACAAAACAATGAAGAAACCCTTCAGGCATTAAAATGGTTCGAAATAGAAACAAAAACCTTTATGTGGACAAATATAAAAAGGTTATAAAATATAAAAATAAGGCTAGGAAAAAACAACAGCTCATTTCAGCAAAGACCTTTGTAGTTTCGCACAATGCCTGCAAAAAGCTCCCATTGTCTGAAAGAGCATGTGCTCCAGATGATAAGCGTTGGCCTCAGGCTGTTATCTGCAATCTAAATGGCTGGTTCTGTTCAAAATAGCACCGAGTCGCAATCAAGCTGCAGCTCAGAGTAAAAAAGAAGCTCACAGGCAACGATGACAAGCTGTTTGTGTCTGAGCACGGCAACAACCAGCAGAAAGTGGAGCTTATTTTAGTCTAAATTACTGCAGGTGAACAAGCTGTGTAATCTTTTAAATACTGAAATGTCCCTTTAATTAAAAACTACACAGACAACTTGAAAATGAGACTGAGATTAGTCATACATTATACATTTCTTAATACAGATTTCAACTTTAAGATGCAGGAGGAGTGGTAGCTTTATATATATAGAGGTAATAACTCATGGGAAATAACATAAAGAATAAATAAAGAGTAAAATGTAGATAAATAATCGCAGGCCAGCAATCATCTCGACTTCTTCCTGGAGATGTTATCATAACATACGTGTAACCTCCACGGACCAATACACATGCAGACACATGCAGACATTCATGCAGACACATGCAGGCATGCAAACACAGCAGACACATACATCTCTCTGCCTGGTACGCTAACATCTGTGTGCAGGTTTGTTTTGATGCACGGGGGCAACTTAAGAGAAGTGTTAGCCGAGCGTTTCCACGTACTGCTGAACACCATCAACCATTAGAGTTAATCATCAGTCTTGTTCACTCTCAGGCTTTCTGTGCACAGTGTGAAGTAAACATTAGAGCCAGAGGTTGGTTTCTGGTATGTCGTAAATCTGTCTTTCTAACTTATGCATTGATTACATTTTTCTCAGTCGACACACACACAGTATAAGCTTAATGTAACATTATTTCCTATATGATTATTTAACCTTTTTTACCGTAGCAAAATATATTTTTGGGAGAAAGTTGGATTAATTAGATGAACGGTCACATTGCATATATGAACATTTTAATTTTTAATGGGATATTGACTGAAAATACATGAAATGAAATGTTAGTGAACGTAGTGATGTACAGCACTACGTGTTGTATCTGGTGTTTCCACACATGAGATCATTAACTGAGAAGATATTTGCATGTGTTTAAATTATATAAAGACGAAGAAGAGATTATTTTATGTGGTTTTCTGTACTTTATTGATAAAAATCCTGGATTCTCTGATACATACTCTGTACTGTATGTAAATGCAGATTTCAGTTAGCTATACCTGTTTTTTCTCTATTTAGGGACTTTTTTGTATCAGTTGAAAACATATGCAATGCATTTCCTGCCTTTTTATATTAGTTTGATATATTTTTAACATCACCAGCTGCATTGTTGTAATGGGAACTAAATCCAGGCTGGCCTGTTTAAACAGTGCAGCAGACAGACACCAGACTCAAGTCGGCAAGTTTCCCTCTTTGTGAATGGTTGAAGTCAAAGCGACGTGCCAGCTGTTACATAATGAAGACCTCAGTTTGATAGCTGAAATAATGATGCTTTCTGTGTTTGGTTGTGAGGAGGAAAACAAAGCAGAGATACTGCAGACTTTTTAATAATCGGCTACATTCACAGTTGCTGAAAGACGTATTTTTAGTTGTTTTTTTTAACAAGAAGATTTCTAATTGTGGTAAAATAATTGCCTGTCAAGTCTTTAATATTGTTCTACATTAACAATGTATTAGATTTTATAAAGTCACATTATAAGATGACCTACATCTCCTGGATAGCAGTTAATTAAGTGTGAAAATACTGAGATTGAATTAAAATCCATCCTTTAAACCTGCACTTGTATTAATCACATCGCTTTGACAGTAGGAGACAGGAGACAGTAGGAGACAGTAGGAGACAGGAGACAGTAGGAGACAGTAGGAGACAGTAGGAGACAGGAGACAGTAGGAGACAGGAGACAGTAGGAGACAGTAGGAGACAGTAAGAGACAGGAGACAGTAGGAGACAGTAGGAGACAGTAGGAGACAGTAGGAGACAGGAGACAGTAGGAGACAGTAGGAGACAGTAAGAGACAGGAGACAGTAGGAGACAGGAGACAGTAGGAGACAGGAGACAGTAGGAGACAGTAGGAGACAGGAGACAGTAGGAGACAGTAGGAGACAGTAGGAGACAGGAGACAGTAGGAGACAGTAGGAGACAGTAGGAGACAGGAGACAGTAGGATACAGTAGGAGACAGTAGTAGCGGTAGACCTACAGCTGTTGATCAGGACTCGGTCCAGACTCTCGCGCCACTGAGCAGCTTCTTCAGCAGTCGGCCTGTGAAAAAAAAGACTCGATTCAGTCAACAAACCTCAACGAGACTTTCTGTAAAATGACTCCAAATGTTGTACATCTGTTGTTGTTACGGAGCTTCAGGTTCACACCTGTATTATACAACACACAACAATATTTCATAAAACTTATGGATGTTACATAATAACCACAGACCCTCTGTGTTAGCTAGCAGCTGCAGAGTTTTCAAGTTTGAAAATTAGAAGACCAATGAGAGGCCGGCGAGTAGAGCTGAGTGAAAGACAGACCAATGAGAGGCCGGCGAGTAGAGCTAAGTGAAGGACAGACCAATGAGAGGCCGGCGAATAGAGCTGAGTGAAAGACAGACCAATGAGAGGCCGGCGAGTAGAGCTAAGTGAAGGACAGACCAATGAGAGGCCGGCGAATAGAGCTGAGTGAAAGACAGACCAATGAGAGGCCGGCGAATAGAGCTGAGTGAAAGACAGACCAATGAGAGGCCGGCGAGTAGAGCTAAGTGAAGGACAGAAGTCCAATGAGAGGCCGGCGAGTAGAGCTGAGTGAAAGACAGACCAATAAGAGGCCGGCGAGTAGAGCTGAGTGAAGGACAGAAGACCAATGAGAGGCCAGCGAGTAGAGCTGAGTGAAGGACAGACCAATAAGAGGCCGGCGAGTAGAGCTGAGTGAAGGACAGACCAATGAGAGGCCAGCGAGTAGAGCTAAGTGAAAGACAGAAGACCAATAAGAGGCCGGCGAGTAGAACTGAGTGAAGGACAGAAGACCAATGAGAGGCCGGCGAGTAGAGCTGAGTGAAGGACAGACCAATGAGAGGCCGGCGAGTAGAGCTGAGTGAAGGACAGACCAATGAGAGGCCGGCGAGTAGAGCTGAGTGAAGGACAGAAGACCAATGAGAGGCCGGCGAGTAGAGCTGAGTGAAGGACAGAAGACCAATAAGAGGCCGGCGAGTAGAGCTGAGTGAAGGACAGAAGACCAATGAGAGGCCGGCGAGTAGAGCTGAGTGAAGGACAGACCAATGAGAGGCCGGCGAGTAGAGCTGAGTGAAGGACTGTTATCTTTCATCTGTCACGCAGCCTGTTTGATATGATCTCAAGCTAATGCTTAAAATCCATAGAAAACATTCTCATAATCAAATTATTAATGAGCCTTATGCAAATTACAGATGTGTCCAGTGACTGAATATGTTTCCAAACTGAACCACGTTTCTAAATCAACTGAAACCACTCTGACCTGCTTTAAAGCCACATTTTAGTTCAACATATTTGACTTTTATCAAAGTAAATCACAAAGTCTCATCTGTATTTTACCAACAAGGCAACACATCATCGTTTTCCAGTGCTGACAGAAAAAAAACAAAGCAGGACAAAATTGCACCGTTTCTGCTCCATGAGAGCAACAATGTGGTTTTTCCATCTCATACATTTTAATCTCCTCTTTTCATGTTCGTGCCAAACTGCGTTTTCACTCTCTAACGCTGACATCTGAACCCAGACAGTGTCTGGAGAGGTTTCGTGTCCTTTTGATCTCCACATCTTGAACCTGCTCGGGGCTCTGCTCTGCCAATTTACCATCAATAATCTGGTTAACACGCAGGCAAACATTCCCCCTACTCCACAGACGGAGAGAAATGACTCACTTCTGCAGCTTATCGGGCTTCTTCTCAGGCTTCTCCGGGTACGGGATAATGAGGTCGATGGCATTTTCTGGCTTCTGCAGCAAAACTCCCAATTTCGACTTGATCTCTTTTGCCCTGCGAGACAGAAAGCAGAAGGTGAGACGACAGCTTGTGTGACAGAAGTCTTTGTTTTTACTCATCTCACACATGAGCAATATGTCATAATGTTTATATAAGCCATCATGATATTTATCATCCTTTCTCCAACATGCCTCTGGGATTTATACAAGACACTAAAATGAAATTTATCAGTCAGAAAATGAATCAAGTTTAAAACTTCAATCTGAATTCTTTACAGAAGTGTTTTTATTTACTGTATAAAGAGTCAACAGATGGAAAAAATATCAAAACCAAATCTAAATATTGTTTTTGCGTTTGGAGCTTTTTTTTTAAACTACAGATGTTTTAGTTTTAATTGGATCATTTTTTGCGGGTTTTTTCTTTAAATTCTCAATATTCATGTTTATCCATTTATCTCGTTAAAACTTGTGAAGTTGTAATAACATAAATAATGCAAAATATTGTCACATTATTACATTTTTAAACCAAACGGTGAAACATTTTCATCATTTATTTTAGTTCTGCTTGGACAACTTGAAATTAAATTGATGTGCAGGTTTAAAAAGCTCTAACCTGTCCTCAGGTTCGAGTGCTTAAACTACCCAATACATGTTTATGACTCTCATGATAATCTGCATAAAAACATTCAAGTGCACATAAACACTAATGAAATACGGCTGCTCAGCTGTTGATAAGGATTTCCTGAAAAGCAGAAATTCATTTTAAGAAATAAAAGCTTCACAAATATTAACTTTAAGCCTTTAAATTCTTGGTGGACTGAGAATAACCATGAACAACGTGGATTCAGACACAACATGAGCAGCACGAGTATCGAGGAAAGTCAAAGTTTTGTGGATCTAAACCAAGTCAGAGGAAAACTGTTGATACACGACAGCAAAGGTAACATGATGCTGCAGCTCTCACCTTTCCAGGCAGGTTTGGGGTAAAGCAGCTAATCCTTTACACATTTTCCAGCTGGTTCACTTGCAGTAGAGTAAATTCAGTCTTCCTGTTAGCCTGCTGTGAGTCTCTGAGTCTCTTTTGCTTTCTGGCTCTGGCTTTCAGCACTTGGGAAGTTTTATACAGACGCCCTTTGGGCTGTGGGCCAACAGCTAAGCCAATCAGACAGGAATGTTTACAGGCGGCCGAGGAAGGGCGGGTTTCTATAGGTGCAGGATGGACCGTGATGAAGATCATAACTTTATTTATATAGCATATACCTTTTTAAAAAACAGCATGTTACAAATGTGTATCAAACTTTTTGTTTTTGTAGTTTTTAATTAACATGTCTTGATGAATGTTGTAAAAATGTTCGATCTGGAGCTGAAGTGGCACAATTTTCAAAAATATCAAATTTATCAGAAGTTAAATGTTGTCTAAAACACAAGCAGCTGTGAATTTAAACAGTCTTCAATCTGGGACATATTTTTAAAATATTTATACCCTGTCCTACCATATTACTTAAAGTTTATTTCTTTATTCTTTGTATTTTTGGGGGGAAGTTTTATGTCTTTATTGGATAATTTGAGAGATGACAAGAAATGACAAAGGTGAGAAATGGGGACATGCAGCAGAGGTTCCCAGATAGACTTGCATGTTGTTGGTGCTTTAACCCCTAATTCAGAAATTAGACGACCTATATGGGGTTAAAATCTGTCTTAATCTGTACAGTCTCTGTAAAATGTCTTATCCAACTTAAACAGAAAGCATCTTTATTTGACCGTTGCCACTGCCGTTCATGAGAGAGGATCGTCTCTCATGGAACGTTGTGGACGCTAAATTATTTTAACTAACTAAAATAACTAATTTAAATGTCAGTTTCAGACGTTGTTATTCCTTTCAGTAGATAGTTATATAGTTCGATATGAAGTGTTTTATTTTGGAGGAGCAGACTAAGTGTTTTATGCGTGACATTTTTACTGTATGTTTGGATAGACTGGATAAACACCGTGGGGCATGCACTCTTTATTACCGTCAAATAAAACTTTCCTTCTAGCCGGCGGCTTTTCATGGAGACAGCTGTCTGTCTTATATTAAACTTTACTGTTCAAGGTTAAAAGGATATTATCATCTTAATCATCACAATCCCCAAACACATAAGTGCATTTCACTGAGTGTTTTCATTCATTATTTCACTGATGTGAAAGAGCAACAGGAAGATAAGGGATGTTTTTGTTATTCTGAGCTGTTATACTCACACGTCTCTGTAAGTCTATTTAAAATATGCATCATACTAAATTCAACCTCCAGAAACTGCATTATTCATCACGGAGACAGGCTACGTTCACTAATGGAAACGCATATGTGCTTAATGTAATGTCGACTCATTAAAGCTGAACGAGCTGCTCTTATGTCCGGCACATAACTATTATTATACATAACAATAACAAAGATAAAAGTGAGAAACAGCAATTTTCTTGTGGTTTCTATGGTGATCAGAAGTCTTATCTGTAGTTATTAGAAAGCAATTCTGAAGTATCTCATTTTAAAATCTATTAAACTTGGTATGAGAAGGACTTTGCATCAGATTTATTAAGCCATAACCCAGAAAATTGTTTGTGTATGTATGTAATAAAATGTCTCGGATCACAGGACAGAATTTAAAACATTTTTGGACAAAAGAGTCACTGATGTGTCCGTGTGATAACAGATAACGGTCATTAGGCTGCAGGTCTGTGCTGATTCACAGAGGAAAGTTTGAAGTTTGATTTATCTGCAGGTTTTAATATTTAACGCATATTTAATGTTCTCGATCTGATGATGTTTAATGTGACTGTTTGATTAAAACTCAACTTCATGAATTGTTTGGTAAATCGAGGGTTAACAGAGCCAGACTTTGTGATGAATATCAGGATTAAATAACCCAAAGTAAACTGACCTTCATGATACAAGTTTTAAACACATACTTT
>CM072870.1:23780000-23937500 GCA_036937835.1 Pampus argenteus
GAGGGAGGAGGTCACTGAAGTGAGTTAAGGTCATGAGACGTCTGACAGGTTCAAAGTTATTTCCTTCATGTTTCCAGGGTTGGATTTATATGGACACCAGATTGGATCCAAATTGGGAGAAATCTTCGGATCAGGCTGTGGTGAACCTCAGGCATGACGCTGGGTGATTAAGGAGGTGTCTTCTCAGCGCTCACAGGCCACAAGCCCACGAGAGGAAATTAAATTGCTTTTCCCACAGCACCATTAATTATTTTTGTTAACTTGTTTATTTGCAAAGGCTTTTCCAGTGAATCTGGTGCTTACATGGCGGCACAGAAGAATCTATAAAGACTGTTTTCTCTGGAATTAGGGTGGATTTGTCCATTACAGAATCATGGCCCGAACACGGAGAGGAAAAAACCTGAGGATAAATAACGATGTATCCGTTAGCATTCCTGCCTTACACAAATAAATTGCTTTCTCCATTTAGCAAGAACATAGATTTTCCCTCAGAGAGGTCAACACAACACGCTAATGGTGGCTGGTTCTGCTTGAGGTTTCACATATCTATAGTTTGGATTTACTTCCACCTGTTCCTACATAAAACACATAAACTGCATGAGCTGGAGCAAAAAAAGCTACGCTACTATGTATTTTGACAGCTAAGAAACGTCCACGTCTGTATCAGATCAGATAAAAGTCAACTTTAGAACAACACTGATTATCACAAGCATTTAATTCAGGGCTAAAGTGTGTTTGGATTTCAGGGGTCTGGACTCAGATCAGCCTTAAAATGGTCAATATAACCACCAGCCAAACATGACTCTGAAACGAGGCCAGAATATGGAAACAGCAGCAGTCTGAGATGCCCGTTCGGCTGCTGTATTCTTTGTGTGCAGCCAGTGAACAGAAGAGTGTTTTGGTCACATGGTGGGAAACCTTAACAGCCTGTTGCCTATCGAGCTAACGTACATTATGTTTGTCCTGTTCCCATCGGGGGAGGGGTTAATGCACCGAGGAGCACTCCAAGAGGAGATATGGTGACTGTCTCAGCTCTTTGAGTCACACGACGTAGCACGTTGTGCCGCTAATGGCCTCAAAGATACACAGTGTCTCTCATTAAGCAGGTTTCACATTCACAGGTGTCAGAGTCCTTTAATATATGATGATATGAACGTTTCTGAATGTCTGAAAGTCATCAACACCCAGTGTTACACCCGAATTTGATGCTGCAGCATCTCATTTTAAAGTCATTAGCTATAGGCATTAATTAAATAATTAAACATGCTGCAATTACAACATTGTCTCTTGGTCAAGATTTTATTCTGTAGCAGTAAGATTTCTCTGTTTGGATGTCCATATACTTTTGGCCATATATTACATAATTAAAGCTGCATTATGTGACTAGATGTAGTTAAAAAAAAGTGATGCCTGTATTATATTCAGAAGGGATGATATGAGATGCTATTGCTATAGATACTAGAGTACGGAGAGCATCTCCAATCAAGTCAGGGATGGATTGTTTTTATCTGCAGCCAATCAGCAGGTTGATTTTAAAAGGTTTAAATAAATAAACACAGACGTGTACAGCAGGATGCGGTGCTGTATACATGCATGCATTCATTTCCCACTGCACCGGATATGACATAACTAAGCAAAATAAAACTTTACAGTATGAGAAACGTTATAATGGACGCACACAAAAGTACACATGACAATACGAATACGATTATATTTGATGCTGTCATGAATTGAATCCAGACTGTTGACTTTTACCACGTTATATAACCACGTATTTTTCTGATAAATTCATTGTAATTAATGTTTTGGCCTGTCAGGATAAGTGCCGTCTAATCACTCACACATGCAGGTGCTTGTCATCCGAGTTGGAAGAATTTGACTTGTAATTGTTGAGAATAAAGAGAAAAGATGAAAATATGACAAAACACTTCACAGTTTTCTATTTGTAAACACACATCAGGCTCAATTATTGGAGCGTCCAACAACAGAAATATTTCAACATTAGCATTCTGATAAAAATGCAGACGTGCGTTGAAAATCGTGTTCACCAGAAAAACAATGACTAAAATATAAATGAATTCTTGTGAAATACGTGTGGAAGCTTCTCAGTACAGCGTGCATGCTGGGAAAGGCTCAGGCTAAGTGGTCAGGTCAAAACAATAGCTTTATACGCAGCAACAGTCCCATCCAATGTAAACTGGATTATCTCATGTTAATACAGTGGATTGTTCCATCTGCTGCGTTTTTAAAACAGGAGCGTGATGCAGATTCTTTTGTTCCCCTCTTTAATCTTTGCTCTTTCCATTTTCTATGTTATTATTATTTAAATATTTGCCCCATTCATCCATTCAATGCTCATCTGTCTGTTTAGAGCTTCAGTTACTTTACTTTAAGTGCAGCACAGTACTTTAAGTGTTTTATTACAACAATGCAAAAGTACATTATTGCTGGTAAAAGTTATGCATTCAAAACGTTGCTTAAAATCAGAAGTTCTTACTTTCTGCAGAAAGTATTATTGTGTGGTTTTAACTGCTTTATTATTTATATACAGGCAGTTTAGTCCAAGGGGGGATTCCCCTTCAAAGGGTAACATGGTAAATTAATGTCATAAAATATGTTAATTAACCAACAATGAGACTGAAGTCTGTGCAACAAAAGTCACAGTTCAAAACACAAAAAGTTTCTCTTTGGTGGAAATGGGAACAATTCACAGAGAGATCACAAGAGTTGGAAACCGCTGGTTCAGTCTTTATCACTGCACTGTTGTGTGTTAATAAGAGTAGTAGAAGTATTGAGTAGGATAGAAGTATAACTCCAGGTTATTAGTTATACTTTATTCTCACAGAAATAAAAACACTTGCACCGTCTTCACGTCCAGGATGAATCCGTCATACAGCTTCTCACTAAAATGAAATACTTGTTTTATAAGGAAACTTTAATGTGTGATGATATGTGAGCCTTTTCGTTTTCCAGGCCTGAGCGTGATCCTGAGAGGACAGAGGATGTGAACCCTGAGGAACTGAGACTCACTAGAGGACAGTTTTCTCTTTTCACTAGGGACCCGCACCAGGAGGTTTCCCACGCTTGGAGTGTAATGTGCTGTCGTCGTTGCGTTCTGTACTCGTCTGTCTCCGTTTTCGCCCACTCATCTCTCTCCTCTCCTGCTGCACTTCTCCTCCTCCCGAGACATCATGCGTCCACTCTGTTATCATAACATATTAAACATCAGCTTGCAGTATGCATGAGGGGGTATGACAGATGTATTATGGGAAGAAACCCCCCCTCCCTCCTTCCCCAGTGGTTCGGGCCACACTGAGGTGCGTCTGCTTCGGGGACATGCACATGTCCGTTCCTGGGGGAGATACTGAGGAATGTGGACAGTGGGTCATCATATCAGGATCTGCTCTGGTCTCAATGGCCACCGAGACGCAGGACATTACGCCTCATCCGTACAGAAACACGCAGAGTTCAGTGAAGCCACATGTGATGAAGACGACCAGTAAACGGGCGTGTCTTACTCATGATGGACATACCGTCTGTCCTCTTCGGTGCATTGGCCTTGTAAACATCATGGCTGCTCATGTCGTTGGGATTTTTTAATGTTCACACAAACATAATTTATTATTATTACTACATATAATCTCCCACATGTCTTTGGTATGTTTTTGGTGCTTGTGGCTACTTGGACAAATATCCGACCTGTTTGTTTGAGGCCAGACTGAACTGCTCCGTATGTTCAGGTTCATTCACAGCGTCTCACTGCCCCCCTGTGACAGAAACCTCATTTAAAAGCTGCTTTTAGCAAAGCTGTTGATTAGTTTAAATCCAGTGTTCATAAAAATGTCTTAATCATGAGACAAACACTGAGGATCCTAAAATAAATAATTATGATGGTGAGGAGTCAACGATGAAATAAAAACGTTTATGTACCGTTTCAGTTTTCATGCAGTGAGGTTCAGATTTCCAGTTGAAGTGAACATGTAGTTATTATAAAATACCACCAGATGTCAGTGTAACTTTATTATTGTCCCACACAGTAGGAAATACTGCACATGTACCATGTGGTACTGCTGACATGACAGAGAGAACATGTATGATGTCTTTGTCTTCCATGTTTGTACTAGGAAGTAAAAGGATTTTATTACGTGTAATATACATCGCTGTACAGAGACGTCATCTGTATATCAGACCTGTTATCATTTTAAAGATTAAGAAATAAAAACATAATTGTCATTTCTAATAAAAACTGTTGTTTTGGTGTTTCTAGCCTGTGGAGGCATCAACTGCTTGTGGTCTGTTTTAACTCGAGCAGTTTTCCTAAATATCCCATCGGGAGTTTTATGTGTAAGTCGTTCCAATGAAAACTAACCACATCATTTATTTTTTATTGGTTTATTGGCTCTGTTTCCCTGGAAAGAGATGTTGCTGAAAGTACTTATAAATTAAGTAAAATTTACTTCCAATGAACTGAGGTGGTGGCAGAAAACTTAGAAATGACACAACATTAGCTGGTAAAACTTAAACTGCACGCTCCGAATGAGCCGAGCCTGCTGCGTTATCTGATATGTGGTCACAAATACTTGGCCAGATTCATATGTTATTCATTTGCAGCAGACTTTAGCATCATTTGGGGTTGTTCATTCTCCTTTTTTCACCTTTTAACTCCTTTTTAGCTGCTAGATGATTAAACTTTCTTGACCAACATTGTCTATTTGGGCCAGAAGAGGCTAAAACAATCCTCAGAGCTGCATTCTCACACAAAGTCATTTGATTCAGTCAAAACAATAATAATAAAAAAGATTTAAAGTTATTACCAACACTGATGATTTATTTAAAACAAGACTAACTTAATAAAAGCAGCTTTACAGATGGTCACTGCTGTCAGGTTTCTATAGAGAGCGATGTTCATATGCAGCAGGCCTGTTGGACAGCTGTTCTCCACTGATCACATCTGAATACACAAAGTAGACATTCAGACACACATTGTTTTCTGCCTGCTGCAAAAATGCACTTTACTGAGCAATCATAATGGCAACAGTTAACATTTTAATGAGAACACATTACATAACCAGCATTATCACTATTATCAATGTCATTATTACCTAACTACATGCTTTGGAGGGTTTGCATGATCCCTCCCATCCCTGTATTTGTATTAGTATTGTGATTTCTGACTGACAGCAGTGATCATACTCCATCCTGGGAGCAGTTTTGCTGTCGTTTATTACCAGCAGTTGATGGCTAGTGTAAACAGTTTCTATGGAAATCAAAAAGTTTTATAGCTCCCCCTGTTACGTTAATGCTGTCGCATTATCTTATTGTGCTTCCTGTTTGCTAGAAAGCTCTTTCTTGTTCACACGATATAGGACAAAAGCCCCGAGCAGGCAGATGCTGTCATTGTCTGAGTCCTTTATGACAGAGCGGAGCAGTTTCCTTGGTGAATAACAGTTCTGCACAACATCAGCTGCAGAAAGAAACTACTGTGTCATTTTATATCAGATAATGAAGAAAAATGAAACCCTGATATTTGCTCAACTATGTGCACATTTCTATTGATCATGCTGCATGTTGTTGATGTTTTATTTATGTTAGCGGGGTAGCTGAGATGCTCTTGGGGAAGGCTTATAATAATAATAATAATAATAATAATAATAATAACAACTGTACAAGTATGTGGCTGTGCTCAGCAAACCCTATTATATCCTAACATGTTCATTTAAAACCACAATTATATTCAATAAGGACAAAACAGTTTTGAATTTTATCATATTTTATTTTTCAAATAATTTATTTCATTTACTGGCATGTAAAAAAGACAACAATAATATAAATATTATAATATGATATTGCACATTGGTTTATTTTTTTTAATTCCATAAAAATGCAATAAATATATTACAGACAAATAAATAAATACAAATAAATACAAAAAAATCATAAAGTACCCTACATGTCTGTTCACAAACAGTGTACAACTTTGACATTTCTCAACCACAGAAAGGTGCTTTTCCTTCTGCTCGGCTGTGTGATTGTCAGTCTGACTTCCACCTGCATTCAGTCCACTTAAGGCATCAACCTCTTCATGTCTTCTGTGTTTACTTAGCAGAGAGAGCGTCTACACATACGCCCATCTGCTCTCATGACGGTCTCTGTGTCTGGACCTGCGTCCGGCTTCTTGATGCAGCACTTAACACCATGCCTCTCTTACTTTAACCCTTAAGGCGACCACTAACAATTCCCCATCAGCTCACAGAGAGCTTTCATGCCTTCTTCTCCTGCCGGGGTTGCTTGGTGGCCTTGGCGCTCGGTTTGGCTTGGCAAACCAGGTCCCCGTAGGCGGGTGAGCGCAGGAAGCGAGGGTAGCAGTCTTTGGCCATGAGCATGTAGATCTTGTGTTGGGCCAGGTCGAAGCAAGAAGACGACAGAACCAGCATGTTGGCTTTTGTGATGTCACGAGTTTCATGGTCAATGTTAATCTGGAAAAAGGAAGAAGCAGATAGAGCCAGACAATGTATGTTAGAATATGTAGGACTGCATGTATATATTATTAAATATGTTTTTTGGACCTCATCAATCTATATTCTAGGATTCAGATAGAAATTCTTTGCAGTGTCTCTTTACCTCTCGAGGAGCATCACTGCAGATGAATTCATCATAGATCTTCTGGGCTTTCGCAGGCAGTTTGGCAACAGACTTGGTATTCCTGTAATCTTCACAGGCGAAATAAAACGCGATGTTCTCCTCGCTGAACTCAGAAACGAGGAAGGTTGTGAAGGCACACAGTCCATCTGAGGAAAAGAGAGGAAATGAACTGATTACTAACGGTATATAATGAGTCTGCAGCTGTCTCCAGTGTGAATGGATTACAAATGCAATTTTAAACATAAGTCTAAACTTACATTTGCTGGACAGGAGTTTTTCAAATGACTCTTTCCACCTCAGGCATTCTTCCAGGGTTGGCCTGAAAATAGATGATCGGGTTAAACCTGGGATCTCAGTCTACTAGACACTGCTAATAAGAGGACCTGATATTAATATTGTATATGTGTGATACTTACTGATTTTTGCCAATTTTACAGCATGATAGAATCCAGTCAGGTTTCTGCAAAATGCTTCCCAGCCTTGCTTTCAGCTCCTTGGCCCTGTGAGAAAAAGACAACAGGTTAGAAACATACATACATACTGAGACCACAGCATGAACGGGATGCAAATTAACTCTTCTTTTTCCTCCTAAAATGCTCGTGTGCAGATGCATAAAGTCAAAACAGCAGTACTGTGTTCCTGTAAATCCCATAATCCATAATCCCTTAACATCATCTGAGTTGGTGTTTGCATGAAGCTTCATGTACCTTTCCAGGCAGCAGGTAGGCAGTGATGCTAGTCCTTTACACATAGCAGCAGGTTGGAGCTGGTAGCGCTGGTGTCTGTAGGGTTTAATATCCGTTTAGAGAAACTCAATAAGGACCGAGATCGTCTGTGTGTCTGAATAGAGGCAAAGCAGAGGTTTTATAGTCCTAGCTCCCCTGCTCGGATGTGTCATCAGACCTCTCAGCCAATCACAGAGTCAGAGAATCAGAGAGAGAGAGAGAGAGAGAGTGAGAGAAAAAGATGAAGTCAGAAAATAGGGGAGGATATGCAAGCACGAGGCTGGGAAATTACTGTCGAATGATTTAAAGCCACTGATATTCTGGGCTTTATTTTCCTTTCATGTCCCTGAAAACACACCACAGGATATTTCTCTGATTTCTTTTTACTCTTTTCTTTCAAAATATGTAGTTGCACATATGAACATAGAAAACAAACCATCCATACAGTCAACCAGTCAAAGGTTTGTATATACTACTTTGGACTTATATATATATTTCTCTGGTTTTTAATTGATGTGTACCTTTGCTTCAATCACTGAAACATCACTGGTTCAATGTGATTCTTTTTGTCTTTTTCCATCTTTATTAAATGTCATGTAACTACTTAAATAAAACACAAGCTTACGTGAGTCATTGAGTGTGATAACATCCTGTGATTGTTGCCAAATCACCTGTCTGAAGAAATAGTTGGTATTGGTAAACACAATAACCCATAAAATGTGTTGAATCCAGGGAATGATGGGAAGGAAAGGCAGTGTTCACTTTGTTTAATTGTATTACTGTAAGCAGGCTGGCTGTACAGCCCACTGCTCGACATAATAAAGCTGAAGCGGGAACATTTCCCATATGGAGAGCTACAGGTTGCTTATCTCGGATCTGTTTGTCATATAATTCAGATTAAAAGGGACATTATATAATCCATCTCTGTAGCTACTGCACAAACCCCAAAGTTAATATTAAAGCAGAGAAATGACACGTATGTTTGTTATTTATTTGTTTCTTTGAATTTCAGTGCTTTAAGAACCCGCTGAAGCCAATACAGGAAGTTGAGCATTAAAAGACCTCCAACGTCTACTCCCCTAATGACAGTGGAGACACTGTATTGCACCTACTGGATTATATGTGTCTGTAGCTACAGGCGTTTTGAAGGCCTGAGACCCAGCAGGGCTGCTCTGTTAACTTCACTGCCTCATAAACAGAGGTTTTATTATGAAATGTCATAAATGTGTTAAATAAAATACTTTCCTAAAAAGCAGATGAATCATTTTTTTATACCAGGTCAAATAAAACTGATATAATAAACCGTTATAATGTTTTTATGTTACTCCAGACATTTTCTTGGCATTTTAAAATACTGTAAAACCTACAACATGCTGAAATATTCTTCCCAGATGTAACGGTGGAAGAAGAGTGATGTCAGATGCTTTAGGTTTAATAACTCCTTTCAAATAAGAAAATTTAGTGCAGACTAATGGTGCAAAGGACACTGTCTGTAACGCACAAACAAGATTTTAACAAGGGAGCTCACAGTGTACCAAGACCAAGTAGCACTGAGTCACCTAATGCAGAGTCGATGGGGTGGAGAGACAACTGCACAGAGATGACCCAACCTGTGCAGAATCACTGTGGTACGGAGGATTTAATGGCACCATTTGTTGCCAGGACAGAACAAAGGTTTGCCTGAGGAGCCTGGGGGAACCCAGCCACCCACTCACCCACTCATACTGTGATGTCAGCACACACACTTCTGAGCTCCCAAAGACAAAAGGACACCCGGAAACCAGAGAATACAAGAAGGTGTAAAGAAAACCTGTATAATGTTGTTGAGCGAAGCCGGGGATTTACTGACCTTGGAGCAACGCACACACACTTTATCCTTTATATTACATTGATGTAACACTAAAAACACTCAGACTTAGTATTAAATATATTAAAAGATATATGTTTTAGCTCCATTTTAACAAATCATACCCGTGCTGGATGTGTAGCAGTAATAATACACACAGTTATGTGATAAGACTTTAACATCTGATTTCTCAGAAAGTCTCTTGTGGGTCTAAATAACACAGACCCTCATTGTATAAAAGATGCAGATTGTTGCCCTGTTGAACAAACCTGCTCATTATATGTTGGGCAGCCATGCATTCCTTCATGCTGATGTACTCTACCATATTCTCCTAAAAGTGCACGGATCAGTTTATCTGGTTGAACCCAGACTGCACGTCTCACAGACGACCCGTTTCTCAGTATTGATATCGTGAGGTGGCTTTTCTTAGAAAGCCCCTGCAGTGTTTGCCTGCTTTTCAGTATCGAGAAAGATTTCAAGTCTAAATGTGATTTAAGAAAGTTGCTCACGTGAGCTCATAATTCGACTGGTGTCATTTGAATCCAACAGGTTAACCGCAGACAGAGTGAGCAG
The DNA here is from genome assembly GCA_036937835.1 of Pampus argenteus. Lineage (NCBI taxonomy): Eukaryota > Metazoa > Chordata > Actinopteri > Scombriformes > Stromateidae > Pampus > Pampus argenteus. Next base: position 23,789,787 of record CM072870.1, read on the forward strand.
TAACATCTTGTGTTGTTGACCCTGTTTGCATCTTTTCTTTCTCTCACCACCCAGAAGACGTGGTGGCCTCACGTCCTTCAGTCAGGTTTGTGACCGTCTGTCTCGTAGATATGTCAAAGAATGGAAACCATTTGTATCTTATGAGTCACAAATACTGACAATGAAAGTCCTCGACACACATATCAATCTCTTTCTGCAGCAGTTTTGCTGTTTACAATTCTTCAATGTGTTTCAATGTCAGTTACATTGTTGAAATGAAATACATGGCAACAATAAAAGCAGTTTATTTGCTCTAAATTTCAAAATAGTCTTTATGAGGATACTGAAGAACACTATTGATCTCTGATGTGTCATTATGATCAGGCAACCCTGATAAAGCAGCAGTGACATTTACCTGTATGAGTTTCCAATGTAAGGTCACGTCCCAGGTCCTTACTTTACCTCAACCCACATTTCTATTCATATCATTTTCATTTGGACTAAGCCCTTTTGCCTCACATTACCTGAAACTGGAAGTCCTTTCTCATCTCAGACCGTCTATCTCCAACCTTTAAGTTTCATTTGGGCGCAGCTGCGATGGAGAGAAAGCTCATCTTCAACTCAGCGTGCTCCTTTCACACTTCACCTCCATCTGGGTTCTTCTGCAGTGATGAGAAGGAAGGGATTGGGATTAGCTTTTCCTTCGCGGATGCTGTTATGCCACCCTCCTTGACGTATTGTTGCCAGAGAGAAAATGACAAATGATCAGATGAGGTCCCCGAAGCCTCACTTACCCCGGTCTCAGAAACAGAGCAGCTCGGGACAAAAAGACCACCAACCGGCAATAATAGCAAGTTATTTGATGGTAATTTACACCCTGATGGGAATCTGTTATTAGTCATTTTTTCTTCTGAGGTTGAGAGCTTCCATTAGCATAAAAAGTAGGTCAAGGAGCAGCGGAAAGTCCTCACATGAGTTCAGCTACCCCCACAGCAGCTTTAAAGTTCGAATCCCCATTAGTACCAAACCTGCATCAGAAGATACGGTTACACAATTACAATCGTTGCTGTCTGTGCTAGCTAAAAGCTGATTGATACACAGTTTAACTTGAAGCTATAACCGATAACTCAGAGACAAAGCAATCATAGAGTTCATAGCTTCTGATGTTCAGTTAATTGAGCCTGTGGGTTTATATCATGCTCCAGTAGTGACTTCAACATTTTCTGTAGGTGTATTTGAAACTTTTTCTTTAACATGCAATTAGGCCGCCGTTTTAATCCACTGACTGCAGCTGCTTTCCTCCCTAAAGAAACAGGCTGCAAACCTTTCAGTACCACAAGCCTCGAATCTTTAACCGAGACAGAGAACGTGAAGCACTTATAATAAACGTTTGCTCAGTCTCGCTTCCCTCGACAGATATAATCAGAATACTGAGTGAGAATTGGAGTCATGATTAGTTTTGCTTTGAAAAACAGACAAACCAAACCGTATCCATTGTTGGCTTCTTGTATTTCTATTGATGATGATGACTACACAGCTAAAAAAACCTATTGTCCTCTGGAGGACACTTCAGCTCTCCACAGGCTCCAACGAGGAGGATGAACCTCTTTGTTTCCCCATGAAGCATTAACCAGCTGTTAAATTTGCTTTGCTTTGTGATCCTGCTCACAAATCACTTCCACAATACAGAGTGTACACATTACACTGCAGAACAAACACGTCGAGCATCTGTTCTGATGACACACAAGTTGTCTTATGTGTGAACCTCCAGTATACTGCCAGGCCGCTGATACGTGTGTACAACATCACTGTGCAGTCAATAAAACTAAATGAAGACAAATGTGGACACGCTTCCCTGCAGCCTTGGTGCGACTTTGTGCTTGTGATGGAAACGCAGTAGAAGCAATCATATTGGGATAACAGCCCTGTGTTTGTACCTTTCTGCCTGTTCATTTGTTTGTTTGTGTTCATGGCCTGTATGTGTTGGAGACGAGACAGAAAACCCATCACTCTAGTCTCAGGTCAATGCTGCAGGAAGTGTCTGTAATGTTTCCCAGCATTACGTTGCCTTGTTTGTTTGTTTGTTTTTCTCTGAAGGTCCCTCTGAGCTGGAAGGGGACAGCTGAGAGCCCATTTATATGAAAGAGTGGATGGAAACTTCCCGAAAGGCTGCTGGGAAATTCTTACTCAAAATGAGAAATGAATGTTTTGAAAGGGACAACAGCAACGGGGATGGATGATTGATTTAGTTTCTTTTTACTTCTGATGTCTGTGCAGTATTTCTTTGGTTTGTTGTTGAGTATTATCACCACTCAGGTCATTCTTAATTAATGAAAGTTGGAATATTTTGGGTATATGAATGTTTAATAGTACACTTTATCACATCCGTGTCTCAATCTGCTAATCTGTGGTTATAACACTCAAACGTATCTGCATGTTTATGACTATAAAGCAGTGATTCTACATGACATGCACATAATTTAAACATGTTTCATGGTAATTCAGCATTAGATAGCTAAGCTACATTATTTATTTATTTATTTGTCTGTTGTCATGGCAACAGATGAGATGGCCTTAAGGACAGGTTCACAATTTTTCAGTCAGGTGTCCACATGAACAGTGAAAACAGGCTTAATTGGGCCACATGTGAGAGTAGCATCGATCGTCTCATCTAAGTCAAGGTAAGAAATCAAGCAGGTGTGTTTTCCAAAATGTTGAACTATTCCTTTAAGATGAAAAATAGGCCATGCTGTTTTTTTTTAAGATGGATCACATTATTTTATCATTCCAGATAATGTGATCCACCTTAAAATGAGACACAGTTTCATATAATGATGCTGTATTCATGCAGCCTTCATATCGTGTAAATAATGCTCCACTATTTGATGAAATCATATTAAAATATAGCTCATACTGAAGCTCATACTGAAGCTCTGTGACCTAGTTTACAGTTTAAGGTCATACAAAGTTAAGTGGGTGACATTCCTTTACACAATGACCAAGGGTGCTTTAATAGGTTAAAATCGAGAGTATATATGTAGATGCAGATGGAAACTAAATCCACAACAACGTGCCTGGACAGTTGAGACTTTTTGTGATCCTGTGTGGTCTCTGTGGGAGTACGTCTGGCAGCGTGCGTGCAGGACCCTTAGGTTGCTCATCTGTCTGATCGTCCTCTGGGGAGGAGAAGAGCAGCCGCTGCAGGCCCAGCCAGATGCTCACTGTGGCTGTTAAACAATAACCACTGGAGTGTGCTCCCCCCTCAGCAACACTGTGATCTGTAACTAATCCCACAGGGCTGCTCAGACAGAGGTCAGCCGAGCCTACAATACACAAACTGTCCTGAGATTTAAAGTTGGAATCTCTCAAAATTACTGAAGTGTATTTTTCATAGCTGGTGTGCATTATTTTCACGCTGCTTTCTTATTCTTTTGATTTTCTCTTCAGGTTTTGACTCTATTCTTTCTATTTTTTAGTTTAGTTGTGTCTGAAACTCCACCTGTTTCATCCCTCCACCCCCCTGTTTTCGTCAAAGGGTTTTAATTCAAGTTTCATGAATTGAAAGCAAAACAATTGCCAAAAGATCTGCAAGAAAAGGTGATTGAAATCATAAATTCTTCCAGGTTATGTAAGTTTATGAGCACGACCGTATGTGAATTAAAGCTGATGCTTCGCCTTCCTCTCAACAATATGCTGTTTTAATTTGCTTAATATTTGAGGGAACCAACCATGTAAACTAGTGTTTTATTATAATGCCAATGAGCAGAACATATTTTTCAGCATCCATGAATAAAAACACCTCCTGCAGCTAAATGATTGCGACTTGTAGGTGGTCCTTTACCAGTTGAGCTGATAATCATTAACTTGATGCTGAATGGCTTTGTTTTTAATTGTGTGGCCCAGTGTTGAGGTTGGGAAACATCACTACTGCCAGACAACAACACACACACACACACACGCACACACACACACACACACAGTATGAATGTACCTGCTGCCTTGGAGATCATAACAAACATCAGCAATGTCAATATCAGGTAACGGCAGGTACTGTTATTCCCAGACTGTTGTTTGTCACTAAAAATAAAAGGCAACACAGATCCAGTCCTGTGAGAACGGGCTTTAATAAGGACCTGCGGGTATTAATCTGGCAACATTATCCCCCAATGAAATAAAACATACTGAAATGATACTTCAAATGCAATTCAAGGTGCACCATTGAATATTCTTGCATGTCCCACGTCTCCATGAATCTACTTCATAATAATTCCTGAGTCAGAGGCTGAGCTGCCACACACACACATACACACACACACACACACACTCCCACATGTCCAGTCAGCGTGTACATTGCTAGCTACCTTACAGCTAATGTCTGTACACTGTTTTTTTTGGACTGGACGTTGCATTGCTTCAACCTGAACGACGGCTGTGGAATGATAATGTTTTTTTTCCCAGGTATTAAAATACTTTGTGAGACATCTGGACAACATTTAATCTGTTTTTTGGTTTAAGTTGTTTTTGTTGTTGTACACAGACTGCTGTTGTTTGTCTCTGAGCCGAACATGAGGAGTAATCAACTGTCCTTCCAGTCCTCTCTATGATCCATAGTCATGGCAGCGCTGCACCATGGGTATTGTGTTTACTATTGATTAAGAGACAAGAGAGATAAAACGAGGTGGAGACAGAGTTACAGTGAATAAAAGGGATATGGAGAAAGATCATTAGGAGAGGGAGAGAAACAAATGATGAGTAAGAGATTGAACAATACAGACATGATTAACACAGGATTGATATTAAAAAACCTGATTTGTTTCAAGATCCCCACCAGACATGCATCAAAACATAAATATATATAAAAATACTCTGCTTGTGTGTCAGAATCCTTAAAACATCATCGTTTCTTTTACCCTGTTAAAAAAATCCAGAATCTAATAATATGCAAATAATAATAATAATTCTTCATATATGCATATTAACATTATCCTGCTGCCGTATGTTGCTTGCTGGACCATGATTGGCTCCTTACTAGTTGTGACGTCACACATCATGCTCATAGGCCTGACCCATAAAACAAGATTTACATGGAGATAAATGTGGAAACAGACTCGTGGTGTCAAACATTCAAACATTAAACTGTAGAAACACTGCTGTGGTTTAACTCAAGATAAAAACATGATGAACTATGTTTCCACAGACAAGATGGATCCAGTATTTGTGTTTAAGTACCTCGTTTGTGTGCATGTTACCTTTCAGCTGCATTAACCTATTTCCTCACAGACAGCATCAGCATTGATATACAGTATGATCCCATTAAACAAGCACCTGCCTCTACACATGCTTCACCCTGCTTTCAATTTGCATTATAAATTATACTTTCACAACCACAGATAAGTTGTAATGTACGTGTTTGTAATCACCTCCTCAGTGAGACATGCGTGTCCATCTGCTGTGTTTGCTGTCTACTGGCCCAGATAGGCTTATGTTGTGTCTACTGAGCACGGTGCTGTCCCACATTTACCCTGCTCTTCATTCCCTAAGTGAGTAACACATTGGCAACAACAGGGAAGGTAATGGATGTTACCAATGCCCCACATACAAGAAAAGAGCTCCGGTTTTCTTGTTAGTGTTGCTGCTGCTGCTAAGTAGAAATAGTGCCGTAAAGATTTGATCTGTTTTTACTTTTTCATTCATTCTTAAAGTAGGCAAAGACCTAGAAAAATACTCTTCTGCAGGCTGAACTACAATATGTGGAAAACTGTGAAGTTATAGATGTTGAATGAAGTTTGCTGCCATATGTACAAATGTTTGTTTTATTTCTTACCTGCTAGTTTTTCTAATAGAATAGTGAATGTAAAAACAGACATTACAACCCAAAAGCTCTTATTAAAAAAAAAAAAAAAAAACGCATCTATTTTTGAAAGCCAGAGATGAATCACCACATGTTCAAGGACTGAGGTTTCACTTGTTCATTTGTCTGCTTTCATTGTTGTTATAAAATGACATTGGAATCGAGGTCAAACCGCCTGTCTGATCAGTGGATGAATGCATTTTTTATAGCTCTAATACCCTTTTTGTATTATGAGAATGAAGCCACGGTGCACAAAATGTAGATGCAGATTCATTTTTAATCTCAAAATATACGGGAGGAAATTACATTCATGTGGAACACAGCAACATATCATAAAGGGCGATATGTTTTGTTGTCATTTCAAACAGTGTGGCCTATACAGTACAGTACACATGCACTAGAGAAGATATGTGTCCCCTGAAATACTCAGGAAATCTTTTAAAATTAGCTTATTTAAAAAGGAGTGCAAATTAGAAGGAGCACATTTCAAACACATTTGTCATATTCACGACTAATTGTTTTTTTTGCAGTACTTTTAATAGCATACAGTACAAGTCAAATCATATCTAAATAGGTATTCTGAGTATTGCATCATGCTAAAAATACTTTATGAAATTTGCACAACACATTTTAAAACTCGGAGCAGGTTTATCACTTTCAGTTCACTTCTAGCAGGAAACTCGGTTCAATGAAGCTTAACTGATACTTATAATACTGATACAGTTGATTAGTAATATAACCCACTGAAATGTTCATTTTGGTAAATGTTTAATCATTGCTTTTAATATTTATTTACCTTTTTTCTTCAAAAAATGCAATAAAAATATTGATAGATTATATTCAGTTAGGGCAGTTTAATGCCACATAAACCCTAAATATGATAATCAATTACTACACAAACCTAGCCACTAATGATTGGCCCAATATGATGTGAATTGAAAGCAAACATTAATCCAACCCCGCTTTATACTCAACATTAAATGTCACATAAAATACCTGCAAGAGTTTACAATAGACAGGATAATGTAACTATATCAATATATCTAAGTGCAATCCAGTTTGGCACAGTTTAAGATATTAAGTGTTCACTTACTTCATTGTTGGTTGTAAAAACACAAACTACCACAACAGGTCCAGACCTGCATACGACAGCGTCTATTTCACCAAGAACTGAAGATAAGTAGAGGTAGTGCTGGGTGATAAAGTGGAACCCCAACAATCAATCAGTTGAACCAATAAATATCATTTCATCCGCCAATTGTGCTTTTACAGAACGGATGGAAAGTAAAGTATGAAGAGGAGGGAACGTTGATGGAGTACGTAAGATATGAAGCATGTGAGTAAGTTCAAAAGATGGTGAAAATATTGGCAATTTTTTTTATGTAATGCATGTCATGTCCAAACAGCTTAAAAAGAGCTAACGGCTAACATGAGCTACATGGTTAGCATTTCCAAACAATGCCACAAACTAGAGGATCCATCAATCGAGTTTATACTGAATATTTGTTTGAATATGAAAAGTAAAAAAAAAGTAAAAAGTTAATTTTGTATCTTGGAAAAAAATAAAAAACAAACTAAAAAAACCTAAAAAAAAAAATATAAACAAAATCATTTGAATTACAGAACTGGTTGTTTTTGGTCCTTGAGTATAGACATAATATGACTGATACCTCTGGAAAAAAAACTTAATAGCATACAGTTGTGATTATTATCATTATTAAATAATATTGTAATTTGTATTGTGAGGATATTTTCAGATATATCGCCCAGCACTAAGTAGAGGTAAACGAATATATCCTATCATCGTCCAGTCTCCACCGGGACACGTCTTATCTAGAGGGATTGCATGCATGGAGCTGGTGTAGACAAAGGAAACAGTCAAACATGTCACCTCATCCTTGGAGATTCACAGTATTCATAGATGATGTCAAAGGGTTAATGGGTGATTTACAGTTTAGGTCCAGTTTTATGTCCATTGCAGTCGACACCAGATTGGGTCAAACAGACCTCCGCTGGCCTTGTGCGTGTGTCCGGTTGACAATATCCTGGTACATCTTGGACCGGAGGAATCGTGGGTAGGAGTCTTTCTCCATGAGGCTGTAGACTTTAGCCTGGACCTCGTTGAGGCTGGTTGGGGAGGGATCCTCCAGACTCTGTTTGGTCTTCTCCCTGGTGCGGTAGTCAATGTTTATCTGCCAAGATAAAGAGAGCAAATATGCATTTCCAAATACGGGGAAGGTCACTCATTTTAAAGTCATTAAGATGATCACACACACACACAGCAACATGGTGTGTGAGCAGTGTGAAATCCACACCAACACACCTCACAACCATGAACACAACCAACACTGATCCTTAAAGTGATATTCCACTCATTATTATGCTGTATGATATTTGCTCCTTCCTAAACCAATCCTTCACCCAAGCACTCATCAATCACAACTATCGGTTGGACTGAAATGGTGAAAACACGTAACCATCCACACAAACCTCTCTTGGTGCTTGAACATCAATGAACTCCTTGAAGATTTTATTTGCTTTTGACACGAGTTTAGCTGAGCTCTTGATTTTTTTGTAGTCCTCACAGGCCATCCAAAACTCGATATTCTCGTCACTGAACTCGGTCTTGAGAAACGTCCGGAAGGCAGCGAGACCATCTGGAAAGGAACAAACGAATCAGATGGTAACGGGCGGGCGGGGGGGTAGAAAAACAACACAAAGCACTTCAAAACATGATTGATATTGCAGCATAGCACCTATTTCTGGAGAGAAGCAGAGAACTCCCTCGTGGAGTGGATGTTTTTTTTAATTTATCATGTGATACATGTGATAATACCCTTCATTCTTCGTTGATATCTTTCCAGTACGTACACACATGTTCCCAGAAGCGGGGAAATGGCTCTCATGATCAGAACAAACAAATCTCAACAAAATCCTCCCACAAAGAGTTTTTTTTTTTGTCTTCATGAGTCAAGATAAGTGATCAATTAATATGCTCTGCATCGATGAAAACACTGAGGAACGGCGTGTTTATTTATGGGTCTGTGTCACGTTGACATGTTATTTCCATCATTCTCATGTCTCTTGTTTATCTGATAAAGCAGAGCAGAGGGGATGGTCCCATCTGTGCATATGCAACAACGTTACTCATACAGATACACACACACATCCTGCAACATCATGCAGGTTAACGTGGGCACACAAACACACATTTGGCTTCTGTTTGAAGGGGAATCTCTTCACAGAATCCCCCTTTTTCTACAAGAACATGTCACTGTCGTGTCTCTGTGTCCGTGGGCGTGGCTTTCCCATCTGTCTCCCATCAAGTTCATCATCTGCAGGTTATCTACGGCGGCTCTTCACCCTCTCATCGCCAGACTGCTGTTAAAACCTTCCTGGCAGTTACATCAGGCTAACTTTGTTAGCATTTTGAGTCCTCATCTGTCATCTTTACAACTCGTCAGCTCCGACCCCTGTATGTTTATACCTGGACTCCTCTGGTTATTATTTGCTGCAATATTAGTTTTTGTTCCTAATAATGTCCTTGTAGTGACTGACAAACACGTTCAGTTGACATACAAGACTTAGACAAGGTATTAAAAAGGAGAGAAGCTTAAGGGCCTGTAGCTCGATATGTGACTGAGGAGGTTAGACTGAAGCAGTTTAGAGGTGCTAGAGGACAGCAGGTTGACTGACACAGAGGTTGGCAATAATGGAAGCCAAATGGGCTGAAGGGCAAGTGAGGATTGGACTAAATTAAAAATCTAGAGCAGATCAACAGGTATTAAGTTCCAGAAATCTGTCTGAGAAATTCAACAAGGGAACCTGGTGAACTGACAGGAAAGTGTCTTGAGACTCGAGCTTAAATGCATCATAGCAATTAGGAGCAGCTGGGAGTAATTAGGACACTGCAGGGCAGCTGGCTGGAGCACTGAATCAGTGGAGACTCTGGAGCGATCGTGTGACCACGATGTTTAAAATAAAACAAAACGCTCCTGCTGTGCTGGTAAAGGTGCTCGTCAGTGTTCTTGTACTCATACGACACAGTGAACAGGACCGACCCGACACAAACACAAGCGGCTTGACACACTGCAGGATGACACGAAGGTCCAACTGTGATTTACAGTTCCTCCTTTAAATCAAATTAGGGCCAAGATGTAAACAATCTCATATCAAGGGAACATCCAGTACTTTGTTCCTACTGCTCTGACACTACTTATGTAATGTATGTGTGTGTGTACATGTTGTCGTTCACCTCTCTAATGCTTGGTCAATTGAAACAGGATACGCAGATGTAGCATGCTCTCTCTATTCCTGGATCTGTAACAAACTTTATATTTTCCCTGTGCAACGTTAGCTTTCTAATAGTTATGTGTCAAACCAGCGTGTTGCGTCACAACCTCGATCAGAACAGAACAGATAATGTTCATGATGTTTAACGCTTTATTTCTGTCAAAGCTGGCTGTCCCTGACTAGTTTCATATGATGGAGTTTATCACTTGGATGACAGACATTTGTGTGAACAGAAGTCGTGAACCGTAGTTCTGCAGGCTCAGTAAAATGTGCATGTGACATTACCGAAAATGTTTCAAAAAACAGAAATCAGGGACATCCATCAAAAGCAATTTGCATGGAAAAGCAAAGAAAAGTGGTTGATAGAGACAAACGGGAAGCGATCATCAATCATCAATGATCGATGATTGACTCACTTCCACATGTAAAAATCAAACATGCTTAACATTATTTTAATGGAAAAAGCAGCAGTGACTGAATCAGCAGGTAACTGATGGTTGCCAGTGTACTACACTTCACTGTAATGTCATGATTTTAAGCATCCAAATGAAGAAAATATCACAGGCCAAGTCAAGAAGGTTTGTTTTTGTTTTCACAGGAAAAATTATCCGAGTATATTAATCAGAGTCTTGGAAGAAGAAAGCATCTTTCCAAATATATCTTTTGCACCAGCACTAATGTGTTTATTAATCTGTAATCTCACTTCAGAGATCTGAGCATGCAGATTGCAGATTACCCCACCATGACTACACCCACTATGTGAGTTTCAAGAATGATTTTCATATCAGGCAAATGTTAGTTTATGTGAGTATATTAAGACAAAGAAAGTGCACATCGCTTGCAGATGGATGTATGAGATTGAGTCTTTGCCAGTGTGTGTTTGGTCCAAGGGGAAGGTCACAAGTATGTGACTCATCATGCAGTAAGGAGTCCTCACAACACAGAAATGAGACTGTTACATAAAATGGGATTAGAGGAGGAAAATGGACTTGCCTGTGTGGAGTGAAAAATAGAAACAATTAAATAAGCAAGAAGGGAATATTTTACATTATCATGACTTTAATTTTCTTGATTCTCAGGCTCTAGATGACTCCTGTACAAAGCAATAATTTTAAAAAGTAAAAAATGTTCACTTACGTTTGTGAGAGAGAAGGTGATCAAACGATCCCGACCACTGAACCACTTCATCCGTTGATAGTCTGATGGAGAGAAAGCAAAGAAAGGTGCCTGAGTACGATGCTAACCAACCACTGTGCTTTCATGCATTTTTAACACTGCATGTATTATTGAAGGGCAGCTGAGTTTAATGTATGATTTATCATCCGCTCACAGCGCTTCTTCCGCTCAAGGCTGTTAAGTAATTGTAATATCTGGTTACATTTACAGGAGGATAACAGGTCCGTCCACCTTGTTAGATTATATACTGAACATTTATCAAACACATAGAAGCTCAGCAACAATGTCATATAACATGCAAACCTTATGCTATGTCAACCAGTGACTTCCACAGCCTGCGTATCAGTCTGACTTGGACATATTTGCAAATTGGGGCTTTAATAAGCTCATTTGCACAGTTGGAGGTGTTTAATATATCATTGTGGTATTAGGCTGCTAAATCTTAAAATGTTTTAAAATATTGTCATAAATTTGTAATTGGCTTGTTAGCTGTGAAATTTGTTTCCAGCTACAGTACAAAGATTTTTACGTTTTGGAATAATAAACCACAAATAGTTTAACCTGTATTGGTGATGTGCAATAAAACAATAAAATCCTGTTAAAATATTGAACTGAAAATAATAAAAAACACAGTTTTGACTTAGTTAAAAGTACAGCATGTAGTCCCACAGAGGTGGACTCACTTCAGACACCTCGCTGTGGTTTCATGAGCAGGAGGCAGGAACTCGGAGAAGTCACTGTACGAGTCAGATTTGTTGGACAGGCAGCCTAGTCTGGTCTTCATGGTGCTGATCCTACTGAAGAAACACACCTCATGTCAGTGAAGAGACATGTATGCAGACTCTGATGTCGTTAGAAACACAGAGATAGTGGAATGAAAGTAAGAAAGGTTTTGACCAGCAGGTTGTCAGTTCAAAACCAACAATAAGACGTGAAAGGGCAAGAGTAGCTTTCTTCTGTACCAAAGCTGCAACATGAAACTGCAAACTTGAAGCAATACTCCCTTAATAACACCTCCTTTCATAATCAAAGGCAAAAATGACGCTAAGTATCTGCATTCATCAGTGCTCTGAGTGAAATTAAAGTGTACAACTTTAAAATGCGTTTTGGCTGTAAGCTCAGTGCCATCAGGCGTGCTGCATCAGATCCTAGCTGTTGCTTAGGTGGCTAATCGCATGTTTTGTCTTTGTATAGTCTGATTGCCTCTTTATATGTTCAGATTATTTATAAATTCTTCAATGTTGTTGGGAGACCTGCTGAATAAACTGACTGTAAGAGACAAGATGCAGAGCGATAAGGCCAACTGACTGCAATGGATGAAGACAACAGGTGCAACTCCATATGCAAAAAGCTGATTCAGTGCCGCTCTGCCTCAGCTTCAAACATCCCTGATACCAAACTTCACATCCCAAAAAGATTTCATCTTTTCCACCATAGTTTGCAGAGAGGGAGCATCTTCCTACACAATGTTAACAGAGTTATATGGAGGCAGCAGAGAGTTATAAAACAGTTCATCATTATGCCAAGAACACTAGTACGGCCAAGACTGCTGATCAAACTGAACAAACGGAAAAACAGTTAGCTCCACTTATTATGTTGGCAATAAAAAATGTAATTTTCTTTATATGTTTTAGATTCTGTTCTCTCAAATTGAGATTTTAGCTCCCTGAAATGAACCAGATCTCCATCTCTCGCCGCAGTCTGTCCCATCTTATTTGTACACTGCTGCTGTCATGAACTATTTGTCAGTGTCCTGCCTCCGGGACACATGGGTCACACCAGATGGGACGTGGCCGTAAAGATGCTCCATCAAAGGCCAAACATTTCTGTAAAAGTACGTCTATTTCACAGGAAAAATAACAAGTCTTGAATGTAAAAGAGGAAATCTACAACTAACTGAAGCAATGCTTTTAAGAATCGGTCCACATTTGGTTGGTATGTCTAACATGTGCAGGTGCAGTAATGAATCAATGCAGAATGCTAGCAAAGCAAACGCTGATGTAAACAATAGTTTTGAATCATCTGAGCAGAAATTTGTTGCATGCGACACATTTGTAATGTGTTTTGGTCATTAACAAAATAACTCTTTTTTTAAATTTAGGTTTCTTATCTTTTTTAACAAGAAAGCAGCATGAATTAATAATAAAGTATAATAATGTCCATTATGTAGTAGTCTAATGGACATTTGCAAGTTTAACATGTATTTATTCATTCAGCTGTATCTGCCCTTCACCTTAAAAAGCCACAGTTTCATCCTTTGTGTTTCTTTCTCTCGGATGGTAGCTGGAGCAGAGATGGAGCAGAGATGGAGCAGAGATGGAGCAGAGATGGAGCAGAAATGGAGCAGAGATGGAGGAGAGATGGAGCAGGGGATTGTTTTGATGCTTGGACCTTGAATTGGAAACATTGTATGAAATGTGCTGTTTATTATCCAACTGAAAGACATTTGCTGGAATGAATGGGCTTCGTCCAACACATGAATACCAGGCACTCTATAAATTTCACTTTGTGTCCTCCGTCTACCTCTGACAGCGTTATAAGTGTGTGTGTGTGTGTGTGTGTGTGTGTGTGTGTGTGTGTGTGTGTGTGTGTGTGTGTGAGACAGCATGTGCATTTGTGTTTGAGTTGGAATAAACTCACGTATGTGATATGGCCTTTAAAAGAAAATTGGATGGCAGGTTGCTTTGCCATTAAGAGCGATTATGATGAGTTTACAGAACCATCAATGAAAACACACACTCTGTCTTGAGCAGCATTTGTTTGGGTTTTAGTGGAGCGTGCTGGTCTAAATGCTCTTTGTGAAGCTTTTCTACCCCTTCAAGAATAAACGTCAGGGAGCAAAACATGGAAGGCTTTGCAGCACTGTAGCTATGACACGGTCTGCCCCAGAAACACCCATGTTATATATCACACGTCACACACTGGAGATGCACTGAACTGGAAGGGCAGTTTATGTGTCATCTATGTGAGTCATAATCTCAAGGTGCACTTTGTTTGCTAATGAATAGTTATTTTTAGAAGGGACTAAAACATAATGGCCAGGTATATTTTGACTATGAACTTCATCAGTGAGGCTGTGAATGTAATGTGATGCCAGCATCACTAATACTGTCTAATACTAATACAGCACAGTGTTTAGCCTGGGTTAGGCTTATTTCTTTCTCTAAAGACCCTGAATGTGTTGAGAAGGTTCACTGGTCCACGTATGAAGACGTCGTGCTCTTCATCTAGCCATTTATATACTATTAATTTCCAATAGCAAATACGTTTTGTGAACAATATATTAATAACTGGATTAGGTTTTATTAATCAAGAGGACATTTCCTCACAATTTCCAGCAACAGAGCATGACTAACATTTTTATGGTTATGTTTGAGCAACTTGAAGCTCTTGATTGTCATCTTAGTTAAATATGGAAAGGTCAACAGTGACATAAGACGGGTCAATAACGACAAAAAGTCCCTGATCTTGATATGAAGCCTAAATCTGACAGTACTCAGATAGTAGTCACTTCCTGTGCCTACCTGAGGCATAAAAACATAGTAAACATAATCCAGGCAGCAGTTATGTTTCCTCTAAAATATATCTGGTAAAACTTTTTAGTAGTGACATGATGGACAGATAGATGTGTGCACATAATATGCTGATATTATTACTTCATCAGTATTTATTTTGCAACGTTACTAAATTTAAATTTTATTGACTTTAAGCTCATCTTCCTTCAAACTGTCGGACCTCATTCATGGACTGTTTAAGATATGCAAATAAACCCGCCCCCCCAAAATAAATAAATAAATAAAAACAGATTTCACGCAGATTATGCATGAGTGTTAATATATCTCTACCACACTGTAATTAGTGTTTGAGTTCAATGTAAACATGTAGGCCTGAATTAATTTTTGTCATTAATATGCAAATTAAGATAATGAATCTACAAATACTGAAAGTGGAAAGCAGCCTTCAACATTTTATCACGGTCGTATTTATATGTGTGTCAACATGCAGCTTTTCGAGCAGATAAAGGTCATAATGTGAAGTTGATGAGGAGAGACGTGGACATATTGATGAGTTTGCTGTCAATAACATATTAACAGACCATCTCTGTCTGTTATGCCCTCCCCTCCTCCTCTGTTTTGACAAATCTGTATCTCTCTGGCTGTTGTGAGCTGCATTCATCGTCTGCAGTATGGTGCAGACACGTGCTGCCGCTGAGCTATTTATAAAAAAAAATCCTTCACAAATCCATGTAGTCATGAGGAAGCAGTGCATGTTCTATTCAGCCATGCAGCAAGCGCAGCTCCTGGAGGAACAAGGCTAAACACAGCAACAGCACTCTCACATCTACACAAGTATGCCTCATCAATCTAAAAGCACAGGAAACATCCACTAGACCTCCTGCATCTGAGATGCCCAAAAAGTAAAAATCTAGATAATGGAAGTCATGCGTATGTGTGTGTGTGTGTGTGTGTGTGAACATTTTCTTTGATGTTACCTAACTTGGTGCAATGCAGCTTTTCAGATTTCCCTCCATGTCCTCATTTCTGGACGCTGACAGGAGACACCCTGCAGTTCTCTAGCTGTGTGTAATATTAGCTTACATGCTGCTAAGTGATTATAAAAAACACACGTTGTATAATTATGAATTGATGTTGTAATGTTTCTCTATTTCCACAGTGAGTTATGTATATAATCTTCTTGGTCTGGATACTATTGTGCTTAACACAGAGACTACATGCTTAATGCTTAAAGGAATAGTTCAACATTTATATGCTTATTCACTTCCTTGCTTGCCAATATGTCCACTCTGACCTCCCACACCTGAACATTTAGTCATTAACAGCATCCTAGAACCTGCCTCGCTTTCTTACAGCCTCTCAAATCCAGACGGTGACTGTCTCTCAAAGATCCATTAATTAATATTAATTTATGGACTTGTTAATTAATTCACTCTGACTGTCAGCGTATCTTCCCCTTCTGATTTTCTTGCCTTATCTCTGCAGAACCACTGAGCTTCGCTTCATTTTTATGAGACTATTGTTCAGATTTTTCTTCTTTTTTTTTTATAGTTTTCTTGATTAAAAAAAATATTTCCTTAAAATACTTTTCAAAGTAGTTTGAGAAATGTACAATATTTGCAGAAGTAGACATGGTCTATAAAACAGATGACTCATAGTGCGTCTCCCAGTATCTTTAAGATGAGATGTTTAATTACTATCTTGTAACAATTATAACAATAAAGACAATCATTTGATCATTTTAAAATGTCTAAAACTGATAATAATCCTGAACAAGCAACACATTAAATCCCAGTACTGGACGTCTCTCAGATTCTGGTGCAAAGTGTTTCAAGTTGTGTAATAATAATATTCATCGTGTTGTTTTCAGACTAATGTAAGATGCACTGTGACTCAGATGGGAAGTGATCCAGGGTGACTGAACTGCTATTCAGTCCAAGAATGTCTGTTTCCTTTCTGCAGCCAAGTTGTCAGATTTGAGACTTGAGTCACAACTGTGGTTTTGTACTTGTGTCTTTGTATTTTGTGTATCGGTGTGTACTCTTGCCTGAGAGCGGACGCCTGACTGCCCACAGAAGTATGTCAGACCAGCTGATGTGTTGCCACCATAACCAACAGCAGAAGGAGGAAGCAGGGCTGATTTTGGCTCTATGTTCGTCCAGGCCTGAGGAGCTGCTATATGCTGCAATGATCCCGGGAAGCCTGCAGCTACAAACACCTCCTCACTTCACTCTGACTCGCCCTTGTGCACATGTGTATTTTTAAAAAAGCATAGAGAGACAACACAAAATGCAAAAAACAGAACATTAAACTAATGATTTACGCTTTATAATTTTAACGGACAAATTTAGAGATATTTTTTTAAATAGAGTGGATTATTTTAAGCATATTTTAACCAGGATTTTATGTTCCCACTAGTTGTTTCCTGGTGCCAGAGGACACTGGTCATCACTGTAAACAGAGGACAGCTTGGAAAAGGCTTCCAGGAATATATTGTATGGAGAAAATATATGAGAAACTGCAAAAGAACTGATGTATAAACTATGTATATCCACAAAAATCATCAGCATTGCACCATTTCCCCACAGAAATAGATGATAATGATAAGATGAAAAATAAAGCAAATATTAAAAAATATTATTATAACTTTTCACAGATTGTGTGATTTCTTAACGTTGGAAGCATAATTGTATTTTTCGTTTTATCTTTTTAAAGTTTGTTTTGATAATGATGCTACTAACTGATTTCTCTGTGTTTAATAATGATGATTTAGTTATTACATGTGATGAATTAATACTACAGACGCGAATAAAGGCACAATGCATGTACAGCTACTCTGGTACATATGCAGACAGATATAAACTGTAGAATCATGCATACATTATGTGCATTTCTGTCATGAGGAGCTGCGTAATTACGAGGTGTTTCTAATATTTTGTCCACACTAATTTACATAGTTTACATATAATATTGGAAAACATTTCAGTCTGAATAATGAATTTAAAACTTGGGAGCAATGAGTCATGCTCCTTGCATGTCTGCAGCTCCCTCGGCCCTCTGAGGCCTCCTGTGATGACACCTGAGCTCATTGCTCGCTTCAACAGTCTGATAGGTCAGTATGCGACGAAGCTGCTCAGGCTCTCAGCATATAACACGCTGATACTGTTCTCATCTACTTTCTCTTCAGACAGGTACACTCATGTATCTATCTATTTAGTTTGTGTCATCTTAATCTGTACCCAGTTACCCAGCTTCAGCATCTTATAATTTAATCTCCAAAATAAGAGAAATGTACTTTCCAGACATCGCAGGGACACGGTACATTATCTGTCTTTGTAGTGTTTCCTCCTCTTTCACTGAGATATACTCGTGTTTATTTGGATTAATGTCGCTCTCCTGTCAGCAGCTGTTGTTCATCTAAAAGCTTAAAAGCACCTAATTGTGATTTTGAAATAACATAAAAATATATTTTTATAGACAATAAAAAGACAACCAGGTATAAAGCGAGATCATATTGATCATATTGACCTTTTTGAAACTTCACACAGAAGTGAAATGGAAACTAAAAATATCAGCACTGATTATAATGACTGCAAGGAATAAAAGTAATACCTGACTAAATTAAAAATGCACATGTCACTTTCTTTAACCTTAACCTGCCTGATATTGAGATTATATTGTAAATATAACATAAAACCCAAACTCTGAGCTGCTCAAACTCCTCATAGAAACTGACTGTTGAGAACTATGATGAAATCCACACACATCAGACTCATATGATCCATTGCAAACACCAACCGTAAACAAACTGCTTGAGTTCAGCGCAGCACGGTGGTATATTTAGAACCAATGACCTCCTTTGTCTCAACACAGTATAAAGTCTGTATAAATCACCTGTGATGCATCTTTGCTTTCATCACTGACTGCATTCTCAAAGCTTCGACCTCTTTCATCCACTTTAGGCATAAACGAAGGGCGAAACACGTCTTCTAAATCTTTGGCCAAGTATTTGACTCACAGCTATGTCAGATTACACTCAAATAAATCTGCCTGTCACTGGCTGGACAGGGCTATTATAAGCACATGTGTGCCAGGGGTGTTCAGGATGATAAGGGCACACCAGAGCTTGTCATCTACTGCAGGCTGTATCCGAACTTGATGGGAAGTGACTGGAGTGAATGGGCTTTTCTATGGTCCTGTTGAATTTCTTGTTTGTGGTACAGTGTCAGAGTAAAGGCAGTGGTTTTCAGTTATAGTTAGATTTACTGAGACCATCATAGTGCAGTCTGCACAAGAAATATTCATAAATTCCTGCAAATCTTGGGTGAAAAGTTAACAGACTGCAGGAAACCTAGAAGTCATTTCTCAAAAGCAAAATGTCTGTTATGTGCTTGTTAACATTGTGAATATTTGCGATGGATTAGCACATCCAACCAGTCACCATCACTTTCACGGCCCCTGTAAGGCAGGTGTACATGTTTTTCTAATCTCTGCCTGTAAATCAGGATGCTTTGGCGCTTTGTTCTTTTCAGCTTTAGCCTCTCAGAGCTACTGACACAGTGCATGCCTCTTATCGCTCATCCTGCCTTTAACTATTTATGTAACCAGTATGTTCCTGGGGTTTATTTTGCAGAGAGCAGCTCCCTGTCTAGGCCATCACTCTGTCTACTAAAAGCATTTCTCTTCAATAAAAGATTACGTTGGCGTGATGATGCTCACAATGCTGCATCCCATACTGCTGCACACCATCAGTTATCTGTAAAACAGTTCATAATATAGCATGTCTTTTGTATTTATTAAGCTCAGCTTGCAAATTTTGCCTTTTTTTTGCTTAATATTGATTCACTGCTATGTGAGTTGCCAGAATCGGTGTATCCTCCTCCACTGAAGTCTTTCTTCTTGTTCCTAAAGTTGAATGTTTGAACTTCACTCTGCAGAATGATGCATCCAGAGTTTCACTGCTTTCACATTCATCTGCTTTCACTGAGATTTACTACAAAAGTGTAGCACAAATAAAATGCACTGTAATAATAATAATAATAATAATTATTATTATTATTATTATTCGGTTCTCGGTGGAGTAGATATCAATTTAAGGATTTAAAAGTTGTAATGAAATGAATTGTTTTATTGCCACTTTATTGTTCTAAGCATTATTATGTATTTCCATGTGTCTTAATATGTCTGGAAGGGATCTTTAAATCAAATTATTCATATCCTGCGCTGTAATTTTCACTCTCCTGTTTTATTATTCTATTTTAGCTTTTTTATTTTCCAGGTTTTAAAATTATATTTAAATATGTCTTTTTATAATATAATATGTCCTGTGTTTCATGGAGAGATATGTTACTGTTATGTTTAAGGAACATAAAGTATTTGGTTATTACCAGCAGTAGCCACCTTAGCTTAGCTTAGCACAAAGACTGGAAGCAGGAGGAAACAGCTAGCCTTGTGTGGTGATTTGTTGGTTACACAGGAAAATACAGCTAAACGTATCAGCATGGCTAGAAAGCAGAGGTAAGTGGGGGCAAAAAAGTTTGGGTAAATTAACAATAACAGACAACGATGGGGCAAATATGAGACTGGAAGTGGAACATGTGACTCTGGATAAACCTGAGCCTGAGGTGCCAGTCGTGTGGGCTTCAAAGCCGCTCTCCATCTCTGATCGCTCTGATGAGTGACATTTACTGGACTGAAAAGCCCTCAGAGATATCTAACGGCATCACGGGAGGGGCGGTGGGAGTGAGCTGACTTTCAATAGTGCTTACAGGAAATGGTACTGAAAGCATAAAGCATGCACGAATAAGCAAACACTTAGATAGAAATTTGGACATGCAGCCAGACAAAGTGTACACAAACACCCATCGGATTATTGCTTGTATTTCTCTCCTGCATTTGTTTCATTACTGTTCCCAATATTAGCCACACAGACGTCTAATCACTTCATCAATTCTTCCTGATTTAGCAGTAAGCCTCCATTCAATAATCAGCCATGTGAAGCTTCATGTCCACAGCAGCATTACATAACACTCATCCAATAAATGAATATGGATCCTTTACCTTGAGTCCGGTGTGTGCGAGAGCAGCTGCACTTTTTCTCCACTTCTTTTTTTTATCACTGCCTATCCCCAACGTGTGTTTTGGCAGGATGCAGCCTCCGTCTGGTGCTGCTGGTGTGTATTTGTTTGAATCTGTGCAGCTCAGGACTGAAGATATCTAGTGTTTCTGATGCCAGTGAGTGGGAGCTACACGCGGCATGCTCATTGGGTGTGAAATCATGGAGAGAGGAAGCAGAGATGGATAGAGCGAGAGGCAGAGGGGGTTGAATCAGAGAGAGACGCAGGGGGAAGAGAGCAGGAGGCGAGTTAGAGGTAAAGGTACACAACACATGTGCCTTTATGTAATATTGAAGCTGAATCATTTTTTTAAACAGTTTTGTTAATGACAAAAGTCATCTAAGATGCTATTTGCTGGTTCTAGCTTCTCAAATATGAGGATTTGCAGTTGTATAATTAGACTGCAGTTGAATCATTTTAAGTTTTAGACTCTTTGTTGGATGAAATAAACTATTTGAAGATGTTTACGTGGGATCTCTGAACATGTAGTGATATTTATTACAAAGACAACACATGCATCATTTGAAAATTTGATAATGAAAAAAGTCATTGTGACAATGAGCACATTTACAACAACTACATGTATGTTCTGGTATATTTCTGCACTCAGATTCCAAGTGATGCATTACATTCAGATATCATACATACAGAAGGAGTTGCATACACAACTACACACAGAAATATGAGTTTTTTATAAAGTTCATGTCATCAATATAGAACATAACATAAATATCAACTTGAGTTTATGTTGTGAATTTCACATGTCCTCTGATTCTCTATGTAAGATGTTATGTAAGCAGCATTTACATCATGCACATGGAAATAAGAACACATGAGTTAATATATGAAACTAAAATGTATGTCTGAAAGTTAACAAACACATCTCTCATCTGTCTGACTGCTAGCATCTTAGTAAATATTGCACACAGGACAAATTGCAATTGCACGTTTGCTTTTTTGTATCATATGAAAACATATGGTAGCATATGTGATAATAAGCATTACAGCATATAGGAGAGAGACAGAACATTTATTTGATTGCAATCTGAAGAGGATGATATGATCTGCAAGGAGCTGAGAGTGTGGAGGAGGCGGCCTGGCAGAGGACAGATAATACTTGCCACTGAATAGAAAACTAAGTGTTATATAAAACACACACACACATGAAACAATGTCTGCCTACACACACGTGTTCATGCTCTGTCCCTTCTGTCTCCCTCACAGGCAGGACAGTCTCCACAAGTGGCTAAAATGCAAAAAAAAAAACTTTTCACTTCAGTCTTTTAATCAGTCTTATAACATTAAATAAACATGTATGATCATATAAATGTAGGATATTTTAGTTAGGTTTTATTATTACAACTCACACATGCACTATAAATAGACAAAAACATATTTTTTTACACAAGTTAAGGAAGCAAATCACCCTCAGGAAAAGTGACCTTTCCTGCTGTTGTTGTAAAGACACCAGATGTGAGTGCAAAAAGTTCAGCACGCTTGAAATAAGTCATTTGACTGTCTAAAGGCAAAACTGAAGTAGCTGTGTGAAGAATGATCCTGAGAGACGTGTGATTGTTGGAAATCTGTGTGGGGAGGAGTTACATGAGACATAAGACCTTTTATTTCAAGTATAATTATGATGAGATCTGCAGTCCAGACAGTTAAATGTAGAAGTTTCCTGCCTCCAACATTTCTGATATCACTTCCACAATACAGTAAATACAGTACAATACCATCATACTCACAACCCACTGATACAAAAGCATTTGGAAGCACATAATAAATTGGACAAAAAAAAAAAAAAATATATATATATATATATATATATATATATATATATATATATATACATATATATACATATATATATATATCAATAAATGCAAGTATCATCTGAACAAAAGCAAAGAGAGACACACTGCACTGATGCATTTCCGGTCTGCATGCGTTCTTAACTGATTCTCGTTTACTAGCTGTACCTGGCAATTATGACAAATCTACCTGCTGAGTCACCCATTATGTCTTTGATTGTGAACCTTCACAACGGAGAAAGAAACTCCTCTCACATGAACTCTCTTGAAATACCATTCTCACTTTTGTTCTGCCTGCAAATGTCACAAAGGAAGAGTGATGAGAAATGTTCGCCCACACAGTTGATCAGGGATGTGTGACCTTCATGACGCTGGAGCTTAACAGCTGCTTGTATCATAGGTTTTCTAGTCAGACACCATCTTTTTCTCCCTCTGTCTGATGACTAATCGGAAATCCTCTCTCGGAAGCCATCATTTTGTCCTTCGCACTGTCTGACATTCATAGCTATGCTGCACACGTTAAGCAGTTTAAAGGTAATTTGATAAAATCTGAAGACTGGATAAGTTGTATATGGAGAACAATTCTTGTTTTAGTCATGTGCTTGTAAGCACTTGTTTCATTGCAGTGGGATGTGATATATAACCTCCTGCTGTGTTGATTAGTGTTAAATATCCCAGCAACTGTTACGTGGCTTGTCATGAATTTTTCTTCTTGGTTCCCAAGCGATCATGAGTTTGGTGATCCTCTGACTTTACCACTAGCACCACCAACAGGTTGACATTTATAGATTTTAGTTTTTAAATATTGCCATTTTTGTGTCCCCAGACCATATTCCCCTGAAATATAGTTCAACAGTAGTCATTTCTTTTACAGTATGTAATTATGGAAAGCACATTTATTGAAATGTATTTGTAGTCCATACTGTGAATTTATTTTTAATGGTTTTATGGGTTTTTTTATGCTCTTAACTCCTAATTAAAACTGAGCCATATTTATCCAACAGGCTTCTTTTCATCTCTAGTCCATAAGCGAATTGGTGTTATGCATTAAAATAAGCAGTGATTGTCATGTTATTGTTCCTTATTTGAATTACCTTAAAATGAAAACCTATTTGGTTTTCGGTCGGGCCTGTAGCCAATGTTCTTACTGAAACGTTATTAGCTTGTTTGACATCTAAAAATAAAATGTTCCTCCTTTTGTGTGTTGACTTTCACAGAGCACTGTGTGGTAGATTCATTGGATGCTAATGTTGGTATCAAATCCCTTACATCTGTCTTCCTTTCTAAATTATTATTATGGCTCATATAATAAATAGAGTCATAATGGTTTAAAGAAGAAGGCTTACAGAACTGCTCAAATAGGTTCAGGGATGTAATAATACCCTCAATACAACTGTACATTACAAAAACTGGACCAGTGCTGGTTCAAACGTTGCCATCTGGTATTACTGCTTGCAGCTTTCTCGAGAATCACTCATCCAAACAACTTCACACTTGACTCTGCACTTCCTTGTGTCCTGAGCAATACACCCACCGAATGTGAAGCTGATCGGATGAATGGTTGTTGAGTAATACAGACTCCTTGTATTTTAGATGGTAGTTCTTGTGCTATCCCCCATCTGACCACAGAGTGGCGCTGTTCATGTTTCTGCACAGGAAGTAAAGATACAGAAGCAGCGTTTGAAATCTTTACTGCTACTACAACTTTACGCTCAACACGGCTGAGAAATACTTGTACACGTTCAAATACGTACCGCTAAATGTTTTCTGCAGAACCACTTGTTAGCTAGCTAGTCTTCCATATCTCGAGGTGGTGATTTGGGTGGATGGACTTGGTGCTGCTGCAGGAGTTTACTGTTCCCATCCTGCTTCTAACGTTTTTACTACTTTACTGTGGCCATAACTTTTAATCTAAAGTGACACCATGTTTAAACCATGATCTCTGCCTCACCGTTTTGGTAATATGTAGGCTACACACTACATAATCAAGCAGATGGAGCAAACGCCATCCATAACCTCCTCCAGAGAGTAGAGGCGGAGCTGATATAGAGGTCACATTGAAAAACAAGAGACGTAAGAACGAGGCACGTGTTGTGATTTCTGTTGTGATTCAGTTGGACTGAAGACCTGCTTATATGGACCATATGTTGAACTGAAACAGCTGTGTAATACCTCGCCTCCTCCTGCTGTCACTTACGTTCTCCCACGTGCCTGACATGTGCTATTAATAAATAACCTCCCGATCCTTCTAGCCTGTCAGTCAGACATCCCAAGTCTCCCGGAAGTTCTGGGAGTCTCCCTGATATTAACAGTGGCTCCCTGATGCCCGCGAGCTAGGTAAAACATCCCGGATTTTGGATTACGCGAGAGAGATTTTAAAAAATGCGAGTGCGAGCATAAAGAAAAGATAGTACCTCGCGCATCATGCTCGGATTACTTTCAGTTACATTGCGCAGGCATAGGCGAGAGGAGGGGAGGGGGGTGAGCGCGTGAGACTGAGATACAATGAGCTACATGAAGCACCCGCGCATGCATTCAAGCGAAAACTCTGTTCAGCGTGTTCTCGTGTTCAGGGCGACTGGTTGCGAGAGAGAGCGCGCCGATTGGTTTGGTCAGCAAAATACACCAATAAGCTTTCGTTGTGGGAGGGACTTCGATGTACTCTCTCCGACTTATTATTTATCACCACAGGTTTAAAAATTCTGTGTTCACTCCTTCAATCAATGCAGCTCGCGAAATGGCAGAGGGCGAATCCTCCAGTAAGAAAAAAAATGGGACGTTGTGGCAGCCCAGACATTAAGGCCCAGACTGTGGTAGTGGGCTCAGGTCATGATTTCATGTCAAGGAATGGTGAAAAGAAAGGAGGCCCATGTGTGATGCATTAAGCAGTAATCCAAGTGATTGTGCCCACACACTGTTGATAAGGGGTGAGAAGACTGAGGGGCTTCCCCTACTGATCAGTGGTTGATGTAATATATCCTGTCAACATGGTGCCCAGAGGGAGTCACAGGCCGGAAGCTCCTACAATAAAATCATAAAAATAGGGACCGCACCTGTAGATTTAGTGGAGATGAATAGCTTCCTTAAGGGAAGTGGTTTGGGGGAAAAAAGGAAGTTACCCTTTACTCAACAGTATGACAGTTAGACCTGTATGAGCAGAATTATTGTTTAAGTCTTTTATTAGCTAAATAAAACACAGGTTCAAATGTGGAGCAGGCTAAAAAGTAAAAAAAAGTCTGTTTTATGTTGGATTTTCATAAATACCTTGATATGCTGCTGTCTGAAAGGTTACCACGAAGCACATACACATTAAAATCTGTTCTACAGTATCGTCCAGTGCAAAACACATAATATCACCACTGTGCTCCATTATGATTTTAACATGTGCGATAGTGTGTAAAGCTTCACACGTCATTACAAACTGAAACCTAATGAATTGGTGCTATGTAAATGTCTCGGCGCAGTATGACCGGATGCACGGTGCAGTAAGGTGTGTAGCTGCTGTTTATTTGCTGAACAGCTGATAGTGAGATAATAATGATGATATCTGTCCGTTTCTTTGTTTAATTTGGCATCACGTCAGCTTCTTCCTCTGACTAAAAAACTGAATTAACACCTCTGATACGTATGATTCATAGGACGGTTGGTTTTTACAACAACATCAAGACATCTTGATCCATTTCTGGCAGCACTAGCAGAAGTTTTAATGAACTCGACCCAGCAGCAACAGGAACAGATTCCCAAATGAAGAAACATTATTCCAGCAGGACTTTTGTTTTTGACCTTTAACCTTTAAGAAAACTCAATAATTAAATGATGGCTGGATTTGGTTTATCTAGTTCAGTTTCAGGGTCACTTTAATTAAACAGAGCCACTGTTAATGTTATTAGGGATCATCTTCTGTGACGATGATTTGAGCTCATTAATGTATAACTGTAAAAGGGATTTTATATTGAAAATATACATCTGTGTGCATCCATAAATAATACTCTATAATAATACTATCATAGAATATTTGTCGTGTACGTTTACTGCATGTGACAGTGTGTGAGAGGACTGTAATTTAACTTTGGTCACAGGCTGTATATCAGTTGGAGACATGTAAAACTCTAATCAACGTCATTAACATTTTTACCCTTCCATGCATCACGTGACAGGGGTCAGCTGAGGATGCATCGTTGTTAAACACTGAGCTGAATCATCACATACAGTATATATATATATAAGAGTCACAATGACAGCAGCAGAGAAAACCAAGGGACATGTTACCATCAAGATGATCAATTAGCATGCGCCACACATACACAATACAGCAGCTCATTTCAGCTAATAGCTGCTCGTGTTATCCATCATGGAACCTTAATTAACTTACTATTATAATTATGAATTATAGGTCAGACGTGACCAGACATGCATCAACTGATCACTTACGGAAAGTAATCATCATTTCCCGACTGTCTGACTGATGTATGATACTTTTGATTGAAGACAGAAATTACTAATATCATAAATATGAAGAATCACAGCAACGGGGAGAGGCGATTAAAGATTTTACACTGGTTTATATCACTCCTGAATGAATCCAGATAAAGCATAAAGAACTGATTTTTAAAGAGAGGATGGTGGTTATCTGTTTATCATATTTAATATACATTTGTGTAACATGCACCTACACATACTGAATAACAGTAAGAGTAACTATGCAGAGACATTTTCCTTTTTTAACAAGGATCTAAATCTCAAAAGCAAAAGTGGATCTGTTACCTGGCAACAACATTTTGCTTAAAGATATGCTCTCTCACTTGCATCTACAGTAGTGCCAATAAACACACAAAGCTCATTATTGTTTGTTGTTTGGGGAAATGAGTTAGTGTCTCTTTAAGCTGAACTAAAGAAGATCCAGACACACCAATCTGACAAATACTACCTTAAAATGTCTTAAAATGCTGTCAGTATTCATTTTGTTTGTGATACAATATGTAATATAATCATTTTAACTGGTGCAAATATATACATATTTTCCCTCTTATATAAGTAAATAAATGTAAATATGCATCTAGGACACTGCAACAGGTGGTCAGAGCGTAGTGACATCCCTGCAAGCCTGTAAGTTACCAAATATTACTCCATCACACCAAATGGCAAGATAATAATAATAATAAACTCTTTGTCCATGTAACCATTGTGATAAATGGTCTTTGACAAGTGTCATATATGCTCATAAAACAACAACACACACTGAGTTCATCTCGACACTGAAGCATCTTAACTGAAAGAGAAATGCTTTGAGTAGTGTAGTGTAGAAGTGTGGTATCAGTATGTTTACTAGACTAAACTAGAGTTAAAGATGAATTGTAGTATTCTTCCTGTCCTACATTGTGCAGATACTGCTCTCTAGTGGCCTGATGTAAGTATTACACTTCCAGCATTTTTATTTAACTCTTGATTCAAACAGGTTTATATCAGGAGGTGTTTTAGTCACAGCTTCTCTGAGTTTTCATATATGTTTCTCACTGCTGCGAGCCCTCTGGCAGACGGGATGCTGTCTCAGCCTGGTGGTCTGCATCAGACTGGCCCATGCAGAGTACAGTATACACACCTCTGAGTGTGAAAAGCAGGGAATCAGCAGCAAAGTATGAGGCGTAGATGAGGAACTGAATAGAGAAGTGAGGTGTACCTGAACTGTGTCTGGATGCTGTCTTAAAATATAAATGAATGAACTGTTTCCTTTATCTAATGGAGCAATTGAAACAGCATCATTTGGTTTTTATCAATTAATTGACTACAGTATGAACCTCAGTTTCAGTTTCAATAACGTCAGTTTCAAAAGCTTCACATGGATCTCACAAAGTATTATAAAAATCATATACTTATGTAGCATCTTAAGTTAAATGTTCTGTCTGTAGGTGTAATGCAGTACCTGGGAGGCGACGGTGAGCTGTAGAGACCTGATGATGGCGGTGACGACACTCTGGAGCAATGTGCTCACAAAACGAATGCTGAACGCGTAGCACTCTCCGCCCAGCGCCTTGGCTATCTGAAAACTGCACATGGATACAGATGCAGCAATATAAAATGAAAGTATATATAACTTTTGGAGCTGCTGGTGGAGATGATCCGTTTATGTCATGCTCAAGGTGGAAATCATATAATGTGATAAAGCACAGGGTCAATAAAGAGACATAAACATTCACTACAATGACCTCAGGATGTGTTTTTAACACAAAACAGCATGATGTGATGACACATTTGTGACACTGAATATTTCTATTGTTACAGCCTATTCCTGCATGAGCATGTGACACGTCTGCACTCATGGATTGTGGATTGGACATTTGGCTGTTGACATATTCATAATGTATTCTTACGGGCAGATGGTGCTGAGCTGCATGTAAACAGTTTTGAAGAGGAAGAAGCATGTGTAGCTGATCCAGATGTTATGAGTCAGATCCGTCAGGAATCAGGACCAGTCCAGCGTCATGTGACCCACAGCGAGAGCAGCAGCGCCTCCTGATGGAGAACAACATCACTGTCACAACATCACACTAAACGGTTATGATGAAGAAAGGCCTCAGTGACATAATACTGTAAGTTTATATCTAATTAGAAATTACAGACGTTACATTTCACAGTCCTTTCTTTAAGTTTGAGGTTGAACAGCCTCACCTCAGCGTCCATATAGAGAGACAGAGATGAGGCTGGTATGTGATATGAGTAAAAGCTCCAGAACAGCTGTTAAATGGACCTTGTGGTGAGACTGTTTTCTCAACTTTGTGTTTTGTTTTGATCATTAATACATGAAAAATAGTTTAAACTCTAAGTAGACAACAATACAGTAACTTCTGAAAGTGATTGTGCTCATTTCAGCCACAGGGTGGCGCAGTGGTACATCCCATGGCTCCTGGAGTTAACATCTTTGTCCCTGTGAATGGATATGAAAAAGGGGACCAGTCATTCTGTCTGGTTTCGTTTGTGCTCTCCGTCTCTTTCTCTCGCTGTATTTTGCGTCACACAGTATTTATAATGTTAATAACTTTCCCATGACTGGTGCTTCGTTGTTAGGTTGAATAAAAAACATAATTGGAGGTGCTTTGAATGAGGCTAGAGTAAATAAGGAAACCCGTAACTCCCCAGAGACATGGATCCATTCACTCACTGATCTTTATCTTCTTATCCACTGCAATGTAAAGAGTGGCTGAGTATAATTGCTTCACTCGTTTAAATGTGTACATTTACTTTCTTGTCCAGTCAATCAGTGATTATAGTCCAACATAAGTTTAAGATGTACTTAATCAATCCCCTCGAGTCTGATTAGCAGAGTGGGGTCAAACAGAGACTGAATAATTAGCCCAGTTTCCACAGCGGTGTCAACTGGAGGCTTAGCGAGGTCAGCAGGAGCCAGCTGTACCGCTTCATAGTGACGGATCAATAATTGAGCTGCGATCTACAGTATGTTCACAATGCAGGAGTTCATGTTAAATACCAAACTGCTGCTCAGTTTAACCGTTTATATTCTGCTCTATTATTAAACCGACTTTTTAGATGAGGAAAATAATAATAACCTCAAATTTAGGTTCATATACTAAACAGTTTTTTTCTGAAAAATGCATTTTGGAGGAAATGTTGGATTGTGGTAACCAGCCTGACAGGTATTATATTACTGTCACAGGCCGGTGAGTGAAGTGGATGGTGGGTGTAGTTGGTGGGTCTCCTGTGCTGTGGTTAGATTTAAGGCTCAAAAACACTTTAAGCTTTGTTGAAATATTCAAAAACAAAACATGTCCCAGATAAGATCGTTCCTTCCTGGCCTTTAACTGAAAGTGCTTTGAACATAACTTTAGAAAGTTAAAGGTTAAATCTGTCTTAATGCAACAGCAGGAGCCCAAATGAACAGTATTCACGGTTTTTCTTGCTGTAATTATTCCTTCTGTTCATACGGACCATTAGAAGATCCTTTCCAAAAGCACTTACAATGTAAGTGATGATAATGTAAGTGATACATACAAAATTCAAAGGTTTATCTGCAGATCCGACTTCAGCTCTCTGAGTTAGTCAAATAAAGTGGATATTTCCACACTTACTGTCTTTTTAGTAAAAGATTTCCTCAGCAGAGATGGAAGAATCTTAACAGAAAGAGACAACTTGGCCCTAAAAGGACAATAACTTGATTTGATTAATTTAGACGGCTAAAGGCTCATATTAGCTTATTAGCTAGTTGATGTAGTCAACCATCACACTTATAGAGGGACCTGGTAATGTCAGCATGAACAGGAGGAATGATTACAACATGTTCATATGGACACATGAGGGTTGTTTTAGGATAGACTTTAAACTCTGTGAACTTGTCCTTTAATCCTGGTCAGAATATTTGCTGCAGGGACTTTGCAGATCATTTTTACTATCTGTACAACATACTGTATGCACCGCGTACTGATCTTAGGGATGGATGGTGTGTGTACAGCTGACACCGGGCTCTGAGGTTTTGCATCTTGAGAAATGTGTGTGGTTCAGTTTAGAAAACACAAGCACATTGATTAAGGTTATTGAAAGATCAAGTCTCGAGCTTTGAGGCAATGTTTTCATGAATAAACCAATACCTCAATTTGTCTTTAACCTTAAACAAGTTAACCGTGCTTTAGTTACTACGAACAGGTGCATTTTCTGATACGCTTGATAACAAGAGTTCCTCATTATGTTGAGAATTTGCTGCTGCACATTGGAAGTATATAAACATCATTTCGAGGAGACTGCTGGGATGTAATATTTTTGATGTCACAGAAACCCTGCAGAACCTGCATCAGTATAAAACACAATGAAACAATGGAAAGAAAGCCGAACAGGAAGTTTGGGAGCTCAATATAATAAAAAATGACAAGAGAAATGTACAGTATGCAGTAATTAAGTTTACGCATTGTCAATAATAATAATAATATGTAATTGTCAGAATTTAAAGATGCATTGAGGTCACATGCTTCAGGATGCTTCAGGATGCATCACAGTACATCTGGGTGGCACAGATGGTACGAAACATGTTGTCATGTACGGATCAGGTAAAGCAGGTGAGTGTGCTGGACTGGGACAGCTTTAGCTGCTGTGTGTGGTTTAAATCTAAATGGAAATATATTCAGTTTTAATGCCAAATAAAATGGAAAACCTTTGATGACCCTGAACAGGAGAAGGGTTGAAATAAAAAACCCTCTATTGATTTAAATATAGATGTGCAAATGAGTTTTAATTACTTTTTTAAACCACAGATACAAACTGCAGATGGGTCAAGGTGCCCTGTAACACAAAAACAGTACTGAGCACAACTCTGTTTGTTCTGCATACACATTTGGTTTTTATCTCAATACTAATGAGCCACTAAAAATGTTGTTTTGAAGCTCCAGGACATAGTGATTAATATGCTGAATATGAAAATAGTAAATTATGTTGTGCTTTCCCCCCATATTTTATCATGTTAGTAATCCATATTCATATTTTCCCTATCGGTTTCCACTCGGTTTTTCCTCTGGGATGTTTTCTAAGTGTGGAATAGTGAAAATACAACAGGAACCTTTGGGGAAATATCAGACATGGGCCCTACAGCTTGACTGCATGTTGGGTTGAACCATTTACAAGTGAAAGGCATACAGCTGGATGTGGTTTACACAGAGTAATTGCCTTTGGTTTCTGGGGAATACAGGAATGTATCAGTACTATAATCAATAAAAGTGCACTGGCTGGATGGCAGCAGCTGCTATACCCATCTGGGGATGAGAGCGGGCAATTAAATAGTCTAATTAATGCTGCTCCTATTGTCTGCCATGCTTTGGGTGTTGTGAAATACAGATAGTAGAAAAGGATTGCGTTTTCCTTCTGCCTATTTATTCAGCTATTGTTTTCGTAATGGGATGTATATTGCAACCATAAGCTTTAATGAAAATGTTTGGATTTGTTTGTACAAGAACCTGAACCAATTCTGTTAAGCTGGATATGCAGCGGTTGCCATTCAGAATTAAACTGAGTTTTTAAGGATTTGCACACTAATTTCTCTTGGGTTTAGAGTGACAATGCAGCATCAAACTTTCAAGCAGGAGTAGCCAGGTATCTGAATGCAGCTCCCCTCAGCGCTGCAGAGTTTAAAGCATCTTTAAAAAAAATTAAAAAAAAACAATTAATGCAGGTTTAAGTATCAAGTAGGAAAACAAGTTCTCTATGTAACTGAGCTTCTGATCTGGAGTTGAATATAATGAACATATTTTTCACTCTAGAGACTGAGATGAGAGTCACAACACCTAAGCAACACCCCAATATAAAGACACCAGCAGCTGAGACAGCAGGGCACCCACAGCGTAGCCTAAAAGTATGCCTGCCCTGACATAACTGGTCACTTTCTGATAGTAGCTGGGCTGGACCACACTAGAAATATAGGACAAATAGGGACACATCTGCTGCCATGGCAATGCTGTCGCTGAAGAAAGCCAACTGAGCTGAGTGGACCCCGGAGCCAACTAGTATCAGCAGAAATGTTGTGACATAGGTGAGCCTCTGGAGGATGATTACAGGCTTGTACCTGAGGTAGTCTGTCAGCAGGAGGACTGGGACAAGGAGAACCACGCTGGAATAAGTCCACACAGGATACACCTGTCTAGTCACCTGGATATGGAAGAAGGGAGATAGATTATTTTTAGGAAAATGATCATTAACTGCTCATTGTGGGAGAATCTGTGAAAGACGATGACAGATGCAGCAGATGCAATTCCACCCCCATTCACTGTCAATGAAAAACGACTTCCTCTTCCTCTTTTTTGCATGATGGACCAGGAAACAGCACGAACGAGACTCACAATGTGGCAAGTTGATAAATAACATTATGCTAATAAATACAGAGACTGCAGCTTTGAAAGCAGGTCTATTTAAGCAAAATATGGTTCTTGAATTGTTATTTTGCCCTCAGTAGTTAGTAGCAACATCACTTTTAGTGGCCCCAGAAGCTGCAGTTGCAACAAACAGTTTTCACAAAGATAAAACAACGAGGACGAGGTCTGCACGAGCTAAAACTACTTCAGCTTGAGTGAACAGTTTGGGGTGATACAGCTCCACTTCATGCATTTATACAAACGAGTAAAAAGGAGAAAAACTGCACGAATATTAGCCTCATGTTCATATGAATGTACCGTAAGACTCCTGAACGCACCATGTATGTAGGATCTGTGAGGTGTGCTTGTTGTATTAATGTTTATAACATGTAAAATCTCCAGAGCCACTCAGGACAGCACATTGAAAAGGTCATTTGCAGCATACATGGTTGAACATGAGTTGAGCGTACCTGCCATAAACTGTGTGAAGAAGAAGTCTCATTATTCCGTGTGATTGTTAATGCAGAGGCGTGAAGGACATCATCAAGTTCTTTCTACCAGGAGTGAGGCGTAATACTGTCGAGGCTCTTCTCCTTCTCTGTCTGTATCAAACTGCAGTGTTTACTCGCTCAGTGGCATGTAGACAACATGTAAACATGTAAACAGGTAAACAGGTCAGTGTTTTATTCTAGTTTATGCTTAAATCAGTTTGCACCATTTGTACATTAGTTTTTTATGTATTAAGAGAGAAAATGACATGTATGGATGAATAATGAAAATAAGTAATGGATATTATAATACGGGTCGTTCCTTTAAGGTGAAACATTAAATGTTTAATACATCACATGATTGCTTTACTTCAAAAAGGTAATAGAAAAACCCTTTAGGGCAGACGTAAGTCAAACCTTCTGTTTGTCCGTCCAACATATAAATACAGAACGTCATATTCACTACTACTGGATAAATTACTATTAGATATTACTTGGATATAATTGGATATTTCCATAATTACCTTGGTGACTCCTGAATCTTTCTTTAGCGCCACCATCAGGTGACACCTGACCAAGCCGGTGTTTCTGAGGTTGTTTTACCAACATACACAATTTGCCGTATTTTTTCCAGCTGAGTAGCTTTGAGGGAGATTTATGGAGCATTATCACTTATCTTCTGTGGATTTTAGTTTTCTCAAAGGTCAACAGCAGCATAAACGGCTTCGACCATGAAACAGGAGGCAACATGGAAACAAAAAATCTCTAATTTAAACTGACATTTTACTGCCACTGTGATCAACAGTGTATCTATAATGACATGAATAATAGTACATACAATTTATATTTAAATAATTAATAATTTATAATTACTTTACTCTAGTAGGTAGGATCATGAAGGGCTCTATGGGCCTCATCGTGGAGCAGAAACCATAGATGCAGAGCAGCACAGTGGGGCCCACCCAACCAGCAAGACAGGGCATATAATGTCCTGCCCAGCACGGCCCGATGCTGCACCACCCGCTCCAGCAAAAAGCCATCGTTCCTTTCTGGCTCTCCGGGGACGTCTCGCTGCGTCCGGTGAGAGCTCAGTCTTATTTAGGCCCTTTAATCTGTTGAGATATGGAAGTCCCAGATAAGGCCAAGGTGAGACTGACTGTGAACACCAAGTCACCTGCTTCGCCATTGTTGTTTCTCACCTCTGAAGTTTTCCTGGCTACACCGAGACAGGAAAAAAATGTGAGTCTGTGAGTGAAGATACATTAAGATGAAATATGAGGTGGGAAGCCCCTGGAGCTCCAGCAGGTTATAATAAATACTATCTCCTCCTCTGTCGCTATACAAAAACACCCTCATTCCTGCAGAGATTGAGGAAGGGCTGGAAGTCAAGCAAAGGAATATGCATGAGTGTGTGTGTGTGTGTGTGTGTGTGTCAGTGTGTGTGGCGCGTTAGCTTTTTCCACCATAAAACAATTTTCATCGACGTATACTGTATAGTAATAATCTTTTGATCAATCCAAGAATATATATTAAAAAACTATAACTTGTATTCTGCTTCTTTATGCTGATAATCAAATGTTTAGACACGCAGATACAAGTAAATGTTTCCAGTTTTCCAATTATCCAAAGTAGCTCATCTGATGAGATAATCTTTACCAGTCAGCGTTTTGTCTTTGTGACTGTCATAAATAACGAGTTCATAACTTTAAAGTCAGTTCAGGAGTTCTCTGGGTGGCTTGGCAGCGTATTCTTAATACTTAGGGAAATAAATAAGCAAGGCAATCATTCCTGAGATGAGGATTCATGTAGTCTGTAATTTAAAATATCCAACAGCGAATTATGACTCACCAGTGGGGTGTCAACAGAAAGCTCTGCCTCAGCTCAAACTGTCAGACCGTCTTCATGCCTTAAGTCTCATCCTCAAGGTCATCACCAGCAAAGAAAATATTATTCATATTAATATATTTAGCATTAATGTTGCTAGATGTAAACTGCATGATGTTCAGTGACTGTGGCTGCAGGGGACAGATACAGAAACACTCAGTTTGACCTTTACATTGTCACAGTACAATGTTTTTTATATAAATATTCTGTTCTATTCAATTGAGTAATGATCCCTTCAGGTGTGTTAATGGTACCTGTTGGAGAACCAGTAATAGAAAAGGTCAGATTGTCATCACTTCCAGCACACCTGGGTTTTCATTTATATGCTAACGTATCACTGTTGCTGAGACATTTAACATCCTCCGTCGACACTGGAGGTTTGTGTTTGTGTCCCACCGGAGGTTAGGATTAGGATTAGGATCCCTGGTTAAGATTAAGGAAAGATTGTTTATTTAACTGGTCCCGTCTCCTCTTTAAACTATAACCGACTACCTACACATAATGATAACAAAGGCATAATCAATGCACATGAAAATATTATATTATAGTTATGGTTACATCGATCTCTTCGTGCTGTATAGTTGCTACTATGAATGTGGATAATTCACAGTATTAGAGGAGTGAATATTGTAAGTATTACAAATGAAAGACGTCAGCAGATAACTTCAGTATCAGCATTATGCAATTTGTCAGATAATTAATTAAAGTTAATTAAGTAGTTAATTAAAAGCGTTTCCTCATTATGTTGATAAATGTTATCGGGGGGCCAATATGTTTCTCTCAAAGTGTATGTGCTGTGGAAAATTAGTAGTATACAAAAATTTGTAATTATTTGAAGTGTCTGATGTTGTTAATGAGGTTAATACATATACAGGTATCTTCACTGCTAGTGGTTGTAGCAAGAGATGTTTTTTCAGCAGTTACACCTGATCTTTCATGTATTTTTTTATTTTTTTTATAGATATGTTCCTACTTATGATTTTCACTGAGTTCCTTTAGATGACAAATTCTTGATTATCTTATAAGGTACATTGTATTCAAAGCTTTTGTCAATGTTTTATCCTCCATAATCTAATATCCATCATCATCCAGCGTCTGTCATCTTTTCTATTTCCTTCATAGTTGTTTGGTCTCATAAAATAATAACAGTAAGAGTTGTATTATTATTATTATTATTAGTAATTGCAGTTGAAGTTTAACATGAGCAGCTTTTCTTGCACCTGCTTTCCATATAAACTCAAACTAAATGACGACAAATTCAATTTGAATTTTCACTACTCGCAGTCTCTGCTGCAGCACGGATGAAATATTTATTTTCACCGCATCGAGAGAAACATGGCTGTATGTGAAAAGTCTGATATACCTGGTTTAGTCATCTAGTCTGTGTTTCCTTGAAACATGGCTTATACGTGAGCAAAGTTTGTGTTTTCCTCTAGTTTTTGTTTGTTTTCTGTAGATAGAAATCAATCGTACTAAACTGTATCTTCCTCTAACTAAATATATTATTAACAAAAATGTACAGACATGAAAAATAACATTAACACAACACTCTGCCAAGATCATGACATCCTATCCTCAGCCTCTGCTCTGGACTCATTACGCTCTTAATCATCTCTAACCTGCAGCCTTATTCTTTAATTAATTTACAGCAACAGAGGCAGGCAAACTACCTCATTTCTACCTACTACCTTCTTCTTCACTTCTTATTTCTCAATAATACGCTGCAGTCTGTGGACTGAAGTGATGATCAGGTAGGTAAAGATAGCCTTAGATAGCCTTATGATAGCTTGGGGATACCTGATCAGAGTGCAGACAGTGGGAGGCAATGGCAGGTAAATATCTGAAATTGCATGCTGTGTGCAGTAGGGCAGAACGGAGCTCAGCATGACGAAGGACATTGAAAGTCTCATGCATCCACAGTCCTGTGTGTTGCCTGTAACAGTTTTGAAAAAGAAAAAAAAAATCCTCAGAGGACACCGTGTGGAATTTGATTTTGTGGCATACATGGAGTGAGATTGAATAAACTCTGAAATGTCCAACATTTCCAAAAACTGGAACACAGATCATGAGCGCCTCTTATACAAGAAATACTAAAATCTCACCTTTGACAAAGGAAAATCTTTAAAACTTTAACATATTTTGTTCTTAACAGCATTGCACTTGGGTTATACAATTTCCTTTATACTGTATGCTTGGCTTAATATTTCAATTAACCTATTCATCCTTTCTCCCTCATCGCTTCTGAACTGCAGCATCTGACATAGTGAGTGTTCAAAGGCAACCCAGATGTATTGATTCCTAACGCTTCACAGACCAAACTCTGCTTCCCACAATCTCCTTTTTTTTTTCCTTCCTTGCTGGCAAATCATACGAGGCTGCTGTAGTCAGGAGCCTGACTTTGAAACAAACAGTGAGTGTGTATGTTGTAGGAGTTTGTGAGACTCAGATATGCATGTGTGTGTGCAGTGGTTTGGCTGCAAAACAGAAGTACTGTGTCTGGTTGATAAGACATGGAGGTTCTCCCTCTATTATGGCTGTTGAACTCATTAGACTATGACGTGCACGTATAATACGGAGGACAATGAACACAATCTGTAAGCTTTCCTGTTTAATATTTAACATTTCCATATAAGTTAATTTGGACAATCTGATTCTCAGTTGCTAACAAATTTAACCACATTTTCAACCAATTTGTATATTTGCAGAACTAGTAGATTTCATCATACTTCCAACCCAGGCCTAAAACCTTTAATAAATTTAGTTTATAGTTTTTAAGGACATCTCTGAAGGAGAGCTCAGTAAATAACTCCACAACACTAGATGGAGCTGTTGCTTCATCATACACGTGTAACATCACCCGCTCTGCTCTGAGATGCAGGGTGCTCGTGACACATCCCTGACAATTCTGACAATCTCAGCCTTAAACTTGGGAGAGCTGCAGGAAGAGCAGCGAGTGATTGACACGCTGATAGACAGACAAACTGTGAAAACCTCAAATCCAGCTGTCCTTGCCAAGTCGCCATCTGCCGCTTTCTGTTTAATTGGACGATGAGTGCTTCGATTGAAATGCAGGCTTGATTGCTAAATATTCTGTCCCCATATGTTCTAAATTATCTTTTGGCTTTTTAGTGTTTCTATATAGTAGATATAGATGTAGCAGAATTGTTAATAGCAGAAACGGTCAATAGATCAGAGCTGCAGCTGACAACTGCTATGATCTATTGACGTGCTTGTGTTGAAGCTATAACTTGGTCCACAGAAACATATAAAGAGCTGCGTTGTTGTTGGCTTACAGCTAAGCCCCTCTGACATTTCGTTCACTCAACCGTGGAGTAACATTTCCTGACACTGAGAAATACTGTAAAGATGCAGGATTTTGCAGTATGTAGTATTCACCTACAGTAATGTGTGAAAAAAACAACTCTAGGCTCCCAACTCTGACCAGAATCTATAATATGATGGACACTTCTGGATGTATGGACCTCTCCCCTGCGGTCAATACCAGGTAGATGAATCATACAGTAGAGCCAATTTGTCATAGAAGCAACTTCCTGTTTTCATTCAACCTGTCAATCATATGAAAATGTAAAAAAAAAACTTACCTATAGGTCATTTGGCTAAATTTGAGACCTATTTTATCATTTTCCTTGTGTTGACGGGCAGAAAAGAGAAACCTCTGGAATTCAAATGTCGGTAAATGTCAATACAGTAAAGGTACCGTGAAGCTCACAAGGAGCTGCTTCTGATCAACACTTCACATTTGAGCCACGGACCTACGGCTGTCAGCACTGATCCCAACCCTGCGGCATTTAAAAGGGGAAACAAGGGAAGATTTTCACTGCCTCATCGCATAAAATGACAGTAACACCTCCAAGTGTGAGTGTGTGACGGGGATAATAGCATGACTTGAATTTCTGCCTTTCAGAACTCAATTCTCTTGACCTCACTTGTTATTTTGCACACAAAAACTCTGCCAGTTCATTGATTGATTTTATCCAAGCAGATTAAAGTGTGTTAGACTACAGTGGCAGGAAGGCAAGGACAGTCAGGGATGGGTTAGGTCAATGGATGAGTAAAATGTCAAATGATGAGCATATTAAATGGTATGTTAGCAAGGGAGGCACAGTAATACAGAGGTAAGCAGGCTAACATGCTGATGTTTAACAGCTGTAATGTTTACCATGTTCACCATCTCATTTTAGCTGTTAGGATGCTAACATGCTAATTAGCATGAAACACAATGTGTATCTGGGGCTGATGGGAATGTCATGTAGAGTATTTCACCATAAACCAAAGTGGAACATGAATATCTACACAAGATTCATTCAATAACCGATGAGACCTTTCACAAAAGAAAAAAAAAACCCCTCAACCATCAACTTAATGGTGGCGCTAGACAAGAAGTCAGGAAATCATGAAAATCAGTGGGGTTCATCCTCTTGTAACAATGCATGTCTGTACAACATTTCATGGGGATCCTTCAACAGTTCAGTTCAGACCAAAGTGATGGACGACTTACTGATTCACAGACTTGTTGTGTCATGCTAGCGATCTTTTTTATCCAAGTTCTCAGTAAATTCACAATTAAAGTTTAAGAAGTGAAAATAGTAGTTTTACTGCAGGGTTGTTACTCTTGGAAAAAATCTTACTCCGTTGGTGAATTGCAGAACACGATGGCTGAAGAGGATGCGATGGGTGGACACAAATGCTGCACGTCTTGCTGCTATTCCTCTTCGTCCTATAGGTCATAGATGACATAATACCAATTTAACAAGTAATAAACAGATAAATGAAGTGAACAAAACTGACTTAATGTGACAATATCCATGCCTATTTGAAACCATCCATTAAAACTCATTAAGGCTTATTTGGAAAGGATGGGAGGTCTGTGGCACCAATCAATCAAGGTCACTGCTAAGATGATGCCATGAAATAGCTGGAGGGCTCTTAGACTGATGAGTGTCAGCGGCTTCTGGTGAGCGCTGGAGGGCTAATGCTCCACTCACAAGGCTGCCCTCCTTCCCTCCCTCGTAGACGAGTCCTGTTCTGACAGAGAGTGCTGCTGGAGGAGAGGGAAATAAAAGCTGACATATCAGCACCATCTCCACATCTTGTGAGAGTTGTCCTCTTTTACCCCGATATCCAATATCCAAAAACTCTTGTTCTCTGAAAGTTGTAGATCCAGAGTTGTGGGTGTAATTGTGACAAAGGAGAAGGAGGAGGAGGAGGGGGAGAAGGGTATCAAGAAGGAGAAGGAGGAGATTATCATAACAGATATTTGGTGTGGTAGGATGTTTTTTTCCCTGCTGCTTTATTTTTTCCGAGCACCACTCAGCCCTCCTTTTGACAGCTCTTATCCAGATCCGTTTGGGTGCATCCTTCCGCAATCAACTAATCATATTCTTTACAGTGCTGTCTTTTGTGAGACTCTTTATTTTTGGCTCACATCCGAACAGGAAACAGAACTTCGAGTTCGTCATCTGGGTGGAAATCTGAGAGCCGTAAGAGCTCAGGCAGGATTTGCATCCCGGTAATAATTGAGATAATTTGAAGATTTCTTGCATTTGACCACTAAGGCAGATATTTTGTGACCTTTTTACATACATACGTTAAAACCGACATATATGCTGACAATAACACACACTGCTACTGTAATCTCTAGCCAGTGTTTCCAGTAAATATGCTGCTTTGTGTCTTGTCTATTAATCTGCAGCTGTGCTAATTTCCTACTAAGACTTATATGTTAATGGGAAACATTAACAAGAACAAGAAGAGAAAAGAAAGTCCAGGGAAGATAATCAACTGTGCATTTTAGACAGCTGACAATAATTGGCACTCTGCATTTGATTTAGGCATTAATTATTCTAATGAAAGCAAGGAATCCACGTTAAGGTCAAATCGAGCTACCGGCAGAGACATTTGGTATTGGAAGTCATACTGTATGTTAATTAATACATTCATCTGAGAGAGGTGGTGTGCCAAATGCTACTTTCTAATGACCTTGCCGATCAAGTTGAACTGATGTTGGTGCTCTTATAATGAGATTGCCTCATTATGAACATGAAGTACTTTATTATTTGCCATCAGAAAACAGCAAAAAGTCAATTAACTA
Organism: Pampus argenteus; assembly: GCA_036937835.1. NCBI lineage: Eukaryota > Metazoa > Chordata > Actinopteri > Scombriformes > Stromateidae > Pampus > Pampus argenteus. Next base: position 23,831,853 of record CM072870.1, read on the forward strand.
TCCATTAATTTTAGTTAGTAATCAAAACATGACGCAGATAGAGGAATCACAGCAACCATCCATTAAGACTATTTGAAACCTGCAAAAAAAAATATAAAAACTACTGAAGTAACACATCATTTACTACATCGTTTAACATGTACAAGTTCTTTTTTGACAGATAAGAGAGACTAAAGCCGAGCAGTTTAATATGCATGCATATACCTTCACAACTCACTTAAAAAAAATCCACATTATGCCACGTGTCTGGGACTTGTGAACACGAGCATCTGTGCTGCTGTCAACACTGAGAAGCTCTTTTGGCAAAAAGAGGAAGTGTATATGAACTTTGTGAACTTGTAAAATGTTGGTTTGAACTTTTGCACCACTTACAGCAGCACTAACAGCAGTGAACGAGGATACAGAGCCATACCCTGTGCTCCTCCTCAGCCACCTTTTCCATCTTTTCTAATTAATTTCTCTGTGGAGTTTCACAGCTGTGGGGGACAGACCAACTCTGCTCTCTTGTTTCTGGCAACAGAAGACAGTAATAGATGTTCGCCTATACAAAATGAACTGTCCCAGGTCATGGGTATGGAGGACAGTATAGGAAGCCTGAAGCTTACTGTAAGGCCATTTTCACAGAGGATTCATTTGTTGGAGTCCAGCGTTCGGTTGTCACCGCTACCTTTAACCCCACTGGTGTGCTTTCAGACAGGCTGACCTTAATGCTGTTTTAACCTGCGGCACGTTGGGTCCTTTTGTCAAAAGAGGGCAGCGTTTTATCACTGGTGTCAGGAAATGAGATTGGTGCCACCGATGCATTACTGAGTAGACCGCAACCATCCAAGTGTTGCAGTCCTTAAACGTTAAACATAACTGCAAAATGTGTTCATAAAATTACATTAATTGACAATGTTTTGCTCACATCCGATGCCATGGCAACAATATATAGTTAAAGGACAAAGCTGTAAATTTATATTTTTTTCCTGCAGCCAAACCAACAAATGAACTGATCCTACTTGGAAGTATTGTGCACATATTCAGAACCTGATATATCTTATTCTTCTGTGTAAAACATGTCACCGTTGCACATGTTCCTTCACTCTGAAGGCAATGGTTACCATAGTATGTTTAGAAACATCTCTGACATGGGAGCCGCCACGTGATTATGTGTACAGTGGTGCTACAGTCAAGTTCTTTGAGACATTTGCAATGTCAAGATTGTGGTTGCAGCAGGAGGTTGTGATATGTAGCACAACAAGCTAGTACAGCTCTGTAAATGGAACCACACATGCACAGCGGCATCTGCCACACAGACACAGGGGGATGTGATATATGACACTTTGAATACAGAACAATATATCATCATCAAAAATGGATGAATGGATGAATATTAAGACTTGCAACAGACACATTCACACTACATCCTGTATTGGCACTGAACTTGTGCTGTTGTCCACATATCTGGTTAATTACATTTTAGGCCACATTTAGTTTTACTATATTAAAAGGGAGAAAAGAAGGGAAACGACTGTCTCCCCGCTCTGAGAACAAAACGTATGGCGTGAGGTTTGTCATGAATGCTTTTCTCTCTCCTGTTTTCTTGCCAAGAATGTCACAGAAAACGCTGACATGACTTCATCTCCTGCGGGGATGTGGATTACACATGGAGTCTACTGCAAGTTGACTGGAACTAATGTAGCACCGGGCTACAACTTTCATATCATCAATGTTTTAGGAAAACCTCTCCCAGATTTAGACTACCAGTGTGAATGCGCCCTAAATTTCATACCCTTAAACAGTTGGATAAAGATGCCACCTTGGCTGCTCTCACACTGGCGCCCAGTTGTTTCTGATTGGAGGGATTAAAGCCGAGCCAATGAAGCAGAGCGTCTCATTTGATCTGCCAGGGCTCTGTTCCCTCATCCAGACAGAACAGTGTGAAACATAAAGGCAAAGCCAAAAAAGACATCTATAATTAGCGAGTCAGTTCGGTTTCACCTCTCTCCAGTGATGCTCTCAGCTGTCTGAGATTCCCCCAATAAACGAACGCTGTCCTTCACACACGCTCGGCCCACCGCCTACTTTAAGATTCATCTGGACTCATGGCGCTGGTTTGTAATTGCCTCACAAGCCGGGTTACTGAGAGCTAGCCTATTAGGAGAGCACCGGACTGGAACATAACATTTTCAGTTTCAATTAAGTCTATGAGAGCATACATAATGCACAGGGGAGGTTTGGTCCCCCAGGAGGGGTGAACTGATGAACTCATGTGAGGAAATGATGCTGCAGTGGTCAAAGGAACTGAGCTGCATATGACCGTAAAGTTTGCAGTTTTAAGTGAATTAGTGTGTGTTCATTGAAATGTGGAGAAGTTTGGAGTGAGAATTTGTGTTAAGTAAGCATTAAAAACAGAGGAAATTGCATCAGGCTGAACTAACTGAATCACATTCAAACTGACGAGGCTACGATCACCTGGTGTGGATTTTACCTGAGGTGTTTTCCCCACAGATCGGGACCTTCATATATATAGAGGTGTTGCTATATACTGGTGTTATTAATACACATATGATCCTATTGTGCAATAATGATATTTTTTTAATATCCCACCTGACCTGTTTTGATAGCCAACCGGCACTGCCTGACCCAAACCACGAAAATATGCATTAATTAAGCACCTGAACCCGACTTGATGTGCAAACTGCCAACTGTGCAGAAAATACAAGACAAGATAAAACTGAACTCCACGTCTTGTGTTTATGAGTTTGTCTCTTCATATGATTAATTATTATTTTTTAAAAGGCACTGTACATTTACAGATGTCATTGTTTTCCTCGTGCATCCATCTCCATGGATATTTGTCTTCTCTCTGCAGAGAGCGTAGCCTCTGTGATTCCTGTATTAATGATTGGTTCCCTAAAGTTAGAGGTGCTTATATAAACTTTTATAGACTTGTAAGACAGATGCTCTGATTAAATCGGAGTGGCTAACAGCCCTCGATGCTCAGAACGGTTCTGCTTCCCCCTTTTGACATGGTGCACCCTCAGGCGTCCAGCCTTCATATCTGTGCCATCCTCTCCGCTTGCCAGTTAACTAACTTTGCAGTCTGTAAACTCCCTGGCTTTCCTTCACCTTTCAGTCCCTCTTAGTCAGTGAAATGCTCCCCGAGACTTTTGGCTGTCTTTCTAGTTCATTCTCCCTTCCTACAAACATGATGTATCAGCCTGCAGCAGCGTTGTCAACCGGTACAATAACACAGCAGCAAAGAGAAACTTGAGATGGCGCCCACAGAGGTTTGTTACCTGTATTTTTTTCAAACTTTTCTATAACTCAGTGTCTATATATTCTAGTTTAGTCTATATTTTCTAGTCATATAAACATAGTAAGATGAGGCCTAAGAAAAACAGAAAATAGGGAGTTTCTTAATGTGAGTGAAGGAGGTCACTGAGCTAACAATAGTGCTAACAAGCAACACAGCTGACAACTACACAGTACTTAATACACTATATATACTATATTAGCTGTCAAATCTACAACACTGTTATTAGTTGTGGGTCAGACTCAGTGTTATTTTATGTGTCTGGTCCATTGTTGTAATGATACAACGACGATGATGTGAATGACAGGAAGGAGATGTTGCAGCTGCAGGTACAAAAACCGAAACAAATCCTAGTTTTCCTCTTTCATATGTAGTATATTGTATTAAAATTAGCTTTTTCTGGCGTGTTGAACCATCTCCTTTGAGTTTTACACCATGAAATAGCCTTTTCACTTTCTTTAAAATGATGTTAATTCTTCTTTAAGGATGTTGATGCAGAACATAACTCAGTGAAGGATTATTCCAAACTATAAAATATTGTCTAAAGACAGAAAGTCTGTTTTATCGGATAGGAAGGTCAGAAATGAGGGATTATGTAAAAATATACTAGTCATAATACTAGTCCAGGATGAGGCCATTATTAAAGATCGTCCATTGTGAGTTTCAGGGAGTATTCTATATTTCCTGCGCTAACAGCATGTGTTATAATGGATGTTGGACATGTGCATATCTGTCAAAAGTCCACTGGGCTGTTTTTCTTTCTGTCTCTGTGACACGCACGCAACCCCTTGCTTTGGGTTGCATCGTGATGTGTGACCATCCACAGGCAGCAATCGACTCTCCCAGAGAATAACAACAGGCAGCGGGCCTACTCACCAGCAACAGCAAGCTCTTTGTGTGTGTATTTATGTGATCGGTCAGGCCAGAGAGGCCAAGTGTGGCCGAGCGCCCGCCTCTACCAGAGCAAACGAGACAGGACAGAACAAGCCATTTTCTCCAACCCCCTCTGGTTAAACTCCCTATTTTCACACCAGTCGCCCTGGAATTGCTCTGTCTCTCTCTATGAGCGACATCCTGATGGCACAGTGGGCAGTGAGGCTAGCAAGAGAAAAGGAGGAAGCCAGGGGTGAGGCGGCAGCGGGGAGGCGTGGATGAACAAATTAAATGTGAGGACACAGAGAAGTGGTTGATAGAATCTCAAACGCTTGTTTAGCTTCGGTAGACCTGCAGACAAACCTCTCGTGGGCCGCCAGGATCATGTTGACATCCATCTTGTTTATTTTCATCCACTGTTGTTTACTCAAGTCAAATATGGACAGGACCAGGTCGAACGTTGTTGTTTTTCCTCGTCTCAGAGGTGTATGTGACCTTCCCTCAACCCTCTTCTGAGTCTGACTGGCCACAGGCTGCTTTAACTCAGCCAGTTGAGCATCTTTCAGACCCCCCCCCCCCCACCACTACCAGAGGATCACAGGGTCAAACACTGGCTTTGCTTTAAGTCCAGCCTCAATGTCCCGAGGGCTAAATTGTTAAGATCATACTGAGCCTGGTAAAAGTACCGGCAGTGGACTTTCTATTCTATGATTTCTTACCCTCTGATACTGATAATATTCATCGCTTTATTGTTTTTGTCACGTGGTTGCAAGAAATGGCTCCGTGCTGCTGGTCTGGATTTTTTTTATAAAACAACGTATGACTCATTGTGCTCTATTTAATGTCAAAATGTTTACCAGGGCTTCCTTATTACATTAGATTTTACACCCATTGTGCAATTTACTAGTGACTGCAGCTGCTCAAGACGTGTATAAAAGATTCAGTAATCTACTGGACTACCGGTAAGAGGCTGCATGCAGTGAGTTTAACAATGCGGGAGGCCTCATGAATAATAGCTGTCTAACAGTCAGTGGATCTTTATGCAGGCTGATTTTCTCTGCTTCTCATTGCTGGATCTCACCAGCACAGCTGATGCAGATGGACCTTAAGAAACACTCGATGGCCACTTTATGTTAAATAAATTAATTAGTTTTCAGGGGAGAAAAGACGATGACGGTAACACAGGGCACCGCGTTGAAGGTGCGTCATCCAGCTCTTTTGCACTTGTGTGTTGTGTTAATTGATTTTTGTTGTTCTGGGAAGGTTGAGGAGGAATATCCCTAGTGCTCCACACTGAAGCCGGATGTCAATCAATCGATTTTCTTATTTGTACCAACACAACTCGACGCACCTTGCAAAAGGCACAAGTCATATAACATCACACACACACCCGTACCCGCCTTCAAAAACACCACAAAGTCCAATACTGAGTCTCGGCTCCAAACTGTCTTTGTTGTTGTTCCCACTCTTTCACACACAGGCAGCAAACAAACGCACACGTCAAAGATAAATCATTATTATCATTTCTGTACATCCCATTTGTAAATTATCTATGACTCTTCTAATAAGCTGTCAGAACCGCTTTCACTGCCTCATAAAGCTTTATTGACCCGCGCAATGTGTACATTTTTATTACTGAGATAGATATCATGTCTGGTATCTAGAATCCATATCGAGTTTCCATAGCGATGCAGGTTTGACTCACGAGCATTTACCCATGCTTCTGTGCTGTATATGCAAAAGGCAAACAGCAGTCAGATTATATGCAATAACACAATGTAATGAATAATTGATTTGTGGCTCTTGGGTGAAGGAAAGGAAGAGGTTGCCAGGACAACCAGTAAAGCACTGCTCTCTCTTTCTCACACACACACACACACACACACACACACACACTGTGATAAGGCGGTCTAATTTGCTCTGACTTCTTGGTATATGCATGTTGCTGCCACATGGACAGCTGTTAATTGTTTAACTTAGAGGTACCACTTTCTTCTCACCTGGACACACATGACATGAACACACACACATACCCACAATCCCCTGGTGAAGGAAATGAAATACGACTCCCGGCGTTTTCACTATGTCACAGCTCTATGTTCTCTGTACTTTTTCTTCTTATCAGCCGGTTTCAATAGTGTGAACTTTTCTGAAAGGCCTACATGGTCTGATCTCACAGCGCTGTCAGTATGTGATGTGTTGGTAAGCATTTCAATTACAGCCCCCGTATTTTCATAATTACAGGCTGATTAGCCGGAAGCAGAATACAGTGTGTGAAATTATGGGCTGTTAAACTGCAAAGTGGATGGAAGCGGGGCCACTGCTATCTGTCATTTTTGATGATCTATTTTTTATCAGGATCCAAACAAATCCTGCTGTCTGAGCAGCAGATATTCATTCTGGGTCAATCGGTACAGTAACAAAATACTACTAAATGTATTGCAGTTGTGTAACACTGTACTTATAGAAGCTGTCACACACACATACTGAGCTCACTCATCTCTCAGATCGAATGTTTCAAATAAACCGTCAGGTTTGGTAATTTGGGGGAATTTAAACCGAAGCGAAAGAATCACAAAATCTGATTAGGAAGCTTAGATGAATACAGCTTTTCGCCTTTGAGCCAAAAGCTGTGAAGATAGAGGCTGAAAAGTCACAGTTGCAGTTATTCTTGGAGAATAGTAATTCTCACATTCTCTTCAGAACGTGCTGATGAAGTGTGTTATTAATTAGTGCGCTTGAACATCTTGGGTAGTTGTCTACAAAAGGCCTTTGTCTTGCAGTGAATACTCTGCTTTGATCTGATGGCTTTAAAACATATTGAATGGATACAGATGACTGGCCCTATATAGAGCAACAATTCCTCGAATCACATTTTCCTCTGATTAAAAAGCCTTCCTCAAAGCTCCCGGTTCCTTTGATGCTTTTTAGAAAAGAAAAAAAAAAACCCTAGGTGTGGCAGAATGATGCAACGTTGAGTCGTTCCTGCTCCTGTCGGGAAAAACAGATGGGGAACAGGCTTTAATTCAGACAAAAGTAGACAGGGACCTTACAGATATCCATATGTGTGAAGGGGGGTGGGGTAGCAGAGGCTCTGGAGTGTTTCTTTCTTTCTCTCTATCTCTAGCTTCCTATCTCCCTCCGTTCATTAATCAGCCCTTTATTAAACAAAAGCAGCTTCCAGCACTGCCTAAAAGGTGCATAGATAATCTTGACATGAAGACAGAGTGTTTACCCTCCTTACCCTCTACCTCTGCACCGTACTCTGCATGGTAATGGGAGGAAAAAAGCTCTTTGCAATATATAAAGACTGATTGAAAACACCAACCTTTGTAAATATTACATACAATTCTGTTAAATGGTGTTTGAGCTATTGTGCCTCAGAAAGCCAAACATCTGCTGCCAAGTACAGTCTGTGCAGATAGAGGTGATGTGCACGGACAAAATGAATGGTGAGGTGAATTATCCACTGTGGAGAGAGTCTGGAATTTAATTACTGCCGGTTGACACTGAAGTTTTTAAGGATACAGGCAATTTCAAGGGCCATTGTTTAACTACTCACAGGAAAAGCAATACGGCAGAGCCAGGCAATCAAACATCCCACAGCAGAGAAAACTGGGCCAGGATGTACTTTCTTTGAACAACAGACAATTTAGAAGTTCTAGTTAACTAGTCTATAGCAGAGGCAAAGGCTCTCGGAGGGGAAAAATAAGTAATAGCGTGTAAAGGTTCAATGTGTATAACAATGACAATGAGGCGTCAAGCTGGAAAGGAGCCCGTAATAGGTACCTGCCTGCCCTGGGGACCACACTCGCGTCTTATTGGTCATCCATTCACAAGACAGCGGCGCATTTTCCTCACCGCCAATCAGCCAATTACAGACTACATAACAGGAGGCCTGCTGGCAGCAAAGCAGTCTTTACGAGCCCTGCATCTCAGGCAGGGGAGACGACCCTGTCACAGAATATAACTATGATGAATACGGCCGTCGGTTTACGGCAATACCGCGGTTGCTGGTAATGTGAGGCGGGTGTGAAATGGTCATTCATAGGGACCAGACAGGATGACCCTGTTCGAGGCTTCGAAAAACGATGTAAAATAGTGTGAGATCATGAGCAGGGCAGGAAGAGAAGCGCTAATCCAGACGTGGTGAACATTTATTAGCGTTAGAGGGAAGGGGCAACACTAATGTTGCTTCTCACCGGCTGCTAATGAAGCCAGTTATGAGGGAGACACTAGTTTGGATCTGAGCAGGAGGGCAAAGAGACAGGATATTTTCCTACCTCTGCTTTAATATTCAGTTCTTTTATAGAGCAGCACCAGTTCATTTTCATCCTGTAATTATGAATCTGTCCATTTCAATGGGGTCTAAGCAGATTCAGATCAGCATTAGCTGCCTGTCTTTCTGGCTTGAGTCCATGTCTCTTTGATTGCTACTAAGAACAAATGACTATGGAGCACATTATCTATCCCGTCAATGATGCTGATCATTCAGTGACTCTGTGCATTTTAATGTCCTGATATTACAGCATCACAGTGACTCAGAGCAGACATAGATTTGCCTCTAAATATTGACAATATTTAAATTTAAATCCCAGTTTTGGGACTCAGAGACAACACTTTTTTCCATGATCTAGTTGAATGCATAGCATGGCTGTCTGTAAAACATGAGGTCATAAATTCAGTCCCACCTGTGGGCTATATTAGTGTTGATGTATGATACAATGCAGCTTCCAGCAATGCAATCTGATGTAAATCAGCTTTGAGCAATCAACACATTTATTCAGAAACTGCATTTTCTAGTTGAGGGTTAAAATTAGAATCTGTATGTAATACAGTAGTTGATTATGAGCCTATTATACTGTAGCCGAGCATGTAAATGCTTTTTATATCTACATGCCTTTGATTGCAAACTCATGTAAAGGTCCACAGACAACGTGTCTTGTCCTTAACTGTACGTTCTCATTAGTGGTGAGCAGTTCACCACCCACAGGGATCTCATTTCATTAAAGTGCTGGTTAGCTAACCAAGCTTGTTGAAATGATTAGCTACCCAGCCCTCGTATCGCCGTGCTCATATGTGATTGGTGATTGTACAGCCTGCATTCCTTCATACAAGATTCATAGCATCATATATATATATATAGAAATCTTTATTCTGTGGAACAAACTTTCAGGTATGTCCTACATGCTGACACATCTTGCAGATGCTTTAGGCTACCGACTGGTTGATATTTTGCTTGAGCAATTTTTAATATAGTTGGTGGATTGGCCTACTGAGTTGGAGCAAGATGGAGGCTGGAGATTGCTCCACTATCAGCACACAGGCTATAGCCACTGGCCACTGTGAATATAGCAGAGCAGAGATATACTGCACCTCTGTTGACACAGGTATAGACTTCCAGCTCTTATCTGTCTAAGTCAAATGGAGCTGAAGATAACATGTAACATGCATACAAGAGACCATGGACCCATTTTCCTATGCATGCATCACACTGTCTCTCAGACAAAATATACAAGAGTCTACTTAAGTTATATTTTATATATATATATATGTATATATATATAACATTTTGGCCTTTTGTTTAGCAGTAAATACAGCTACAGATTCCCTGACTGCTCTCACTGTTCACCAGTCTTTCATTCAGCCCTAAATGGAGATTCACGTTTCTCTACCTGCGGTTTCTTTTTTTTGTGTGTGAGGTTTTTTTTCGCATCTAAATTGAGGATCTAAGGAAAGAGGGAGTCATATATTGTACAGATTATAAAACACTCAAAGAGAAAAAACAAAATAGGAAATTTTCTTTTGGATTGAGCTTCCGTGCCGCTGCACTAAAATGTGGGAGTCAGATTGTAAATCCATGTCTGATGACCGCATTGCGTTGTTTATCAGTCCTACTCCTTCATCACACAGGAGCAGAGCCACACTACTTTCTGTGCTTTGTATTTCATCATTGATTTGCCTTTTTCAACTTTTATCATTTATTTTGGTCAAGTTACATTATTTTATTTTTAACTTGTATATACAATAAAATATATAGAAATGCAGTTCCCACAACCTGCACACATAACTGTTCCTCTTTTTTTGCTACCATATTAGTGGATATGGAGGTATATGAGGACATTCTCTGCAGGTGTTGACAGCTGTTGTCAGTCTGCTAGCACCGGGGGTGGGGGTGGTAGTGGGGGGGGGGGGGGGGGGGGGGGGGGTGACTTCATTAAGCAGGATTACAGCGTTTTTCAGAGTAAAACCTGGAACTCCCTCAAATCTGGAAGAAGGACTTAAGTAAAAAAGTGGCACCTCTTGGGTTTTATTCTCTGCAGTGATCCAACTAACTTCACATGTACTTGGTCCCCATTTTTATAAAGTAAAAATCAAGCAAATTACTAATAATAATAATGCTAATAAATCTCATACAGCATGTGCAGATAATCAGGTATCTGAACTCATTTAGGCACCATACGGTAACATTAATGTATTACAATTCATGCCCTAAAATTAATTTTTTATATCATGTTGTGTCAGCAGCTGACGGTGAGCAGTGCGTTCCTGCAGCAGCTCCACATTCATCTGGCTCCGTTCTCTGAGCGAGACATGTGTCTGCCATCACCCCCCCCTCCCCCCCTCATCTCAACCTAGCCCAACAGCCCTTTGATGTGTCACTTCACATCTCACTCTCAAAGCTGTAAAATCTCAATTTTCTGATAAGAGCAACCTCAAATTGTCAGGAGATACTATTTATAGATCTGACAAAGATAGAGCGGCGCAAGCTGCAATAATTCTTAACAAGTACTCAAAGGCCATCGCCACTTTTGTGTGAAGTAAAAGCGGCGCTGCCCCAGTCGATCCACCTGATAAAGACACATTGAGGAAGTAGATTTGAAATGACGCTTGGCAGCACTTTTATTTTGCTACTGTATTAGACACGGGTCCAGCGTGGCCCAGCTTCCTGTTTGAACTCGCATCTCCTGAGGGTTGGAGCTCTTTTAATATCTCAATTCAACCCACTTTGTGGTTTTTAGATAGCGCTGCCTCCCTCCACACAGCAGTCAAGAGGAAATGTAGTAGTATTAGCAGCCTTCGGCACAAGGCCGCACATACACAGTTACACACAGCGTGTAGTCTAAACTACCTGGTGAAGAAACGATGAAAGGACCACATCACGATTTACTTATAAGAATAAAAAGTCTTTGGTGATGCTACTTTTCTGCTATGGGTTTATGTTGCTTTTTCCTGATGTACCTGTTCAGGTCGCCAAAGGGAGCAAATACCAAACCAGACCTGTGCTGACGGTTAGCGTAGCATGAAGTTACACCGTATGTGGAACTTGACTTATAAGTGCTGTATGTTCACTGGACTGATCACTAGTTAAAGGACCAGTACGCGACCAGGTAAACTTCAGTTTGATGGCTCTGCTATAGTTTAGTGATATTATGATTATTAACTGTGGTGACGATCTTTAGTGGACTTCCTCTCTCTCTCCACACTCTTTGTCCATCTCTTTACCAATCACGCACACGCACACACACACGCACACACACACACACACACACACACTCACACACTTGATCTCGTGATATCAAGTCTGTTACACGGAGGTTGCCTTGGTAACACTCAAAGCATCAGTAACCCTCTCCTTTTCCCTTTGTTCACACCACTCACATCTTGCAGCTAGTCGCCATCTTGGCTCCGCCGCGTGCGTAGCTCACGTTACCGCGTCGCCATCTTGGCTCTTAACGACACGTCACTCAAACGACTCCATCGCCATTTTCTTTCTTTGTCTCTCTCACACACACACACACACACACACTATTGTGATTACAGTTTTTGTTGATGCTATCATATGCATGTTGCCTGTTGTAGTTAGTAACCAGTGTTTGCCTTTGATAATGAGACATAATCCACGATAAAAGATTATAATAGTTGTTTATACTAAGTAATGTTATTTTAAATAATCATTGCTGTGTTGTAATTAAACCTGTGGTTATTTGTGATTATTGTGGTTATATCATTGTGATAGTTGATGACTCGGGCTCATCCTTCCTCAACCTTGTGAGACTGTTATCAGTTTGGCTTTTGGTGACAGGTTGTTCCCCTGAGCTTTACAATGTGTGGTAAATATTTCTAACTATTTATAATTACCCCTCCCTAATTATTAATATTAATGTCCAATAACCAAAGTGTCCCTAGTAGAGCACAACAACTGTTAAAGTTCCTTTATTTCTTTCTGACTTACAGAATATTTTTCAGAGGCATCTCTTGTGAATTTGGAGAATAGACTCTGAAAAGTTAATAGTTGAGACAACGAAATAAAAACTGGAAGAAAGTTTGATCAACTGACTAAACTTGAGCCTCACTGCAGTCAAAACTATGTTTTCTTCTTGTTCCTGCAGTTTGAGCTTCACTGTGCAGAATGAGCAGAGTTTATCACACTCATCTGCTGACAAGAGGAAAGTTTCTCTGTGATCATGAGGAAATATGAATATGAGAATAACGTGAGACACCACAAATAGTTAATAGACCAATCCTGGTTCAACAGTTAACTTACGTACACAAGTATGACGTGGAAACGTGACGCGTCCAGCGGCGCCGAACACCGAACATTAACTGTCCATTCAGTCCAGTTAAACTTCTGAGATGAAATAATGAATGGAATAATAATAATATATATATATATATATTAATGAAGTCATTTTAATGATTTTAGCAAAGTAATTGAACTTTTTTTGTGGAGAAACCAGACAGAAAACAAGAAACTGAATAATATTTGTGTAGTAATAGACCCTAATGTGCATATGAATGGTCAAATTTCATATTCATTCCTAATCACTAAAACTGAGTTTCTTCTATTGCATTAATATTCTGATCATTTTAAATTCCAGACTTTTAAAATGTCTATGAAATTATCTTTATTGAGCAAGTGAAGCCAGTGTTATGATCAGCATTCACACTCAAACACAGACATTACATTTCACTTTGGGCGGGATGTAAATGAAAGTCATTTACACACATTAATGTTTTAATAGAAAAATCTGTTGCATGAGCCGCCTCATGTTGTCCAAATGAATAGTAGCCAGATGGTGTGAAATAAATTAATAAAATCATACATGGACTGATGGTGCCAGAAATGTTTATCTGTCTTTAAGTCATTATTAAGTGACGGAGGAGTCCTTTTTCAGTAGTAAACAGTAATCCTGCTACATGCTGTAGTTTATAGGCCATTTTAAATGTTTTGTTACTGTATCACCTGTAGCAACAGTGCAGAAAACTTTGGTCATTTCCTGTTTTAGTGATCAGATTCATGCAGGGTGTCGCATAACAAACCAGCCAGCTTTAACACTGTTTGGTTTGGGCATTTAATGTCCACATGATGCAATAATAATGAGGTGTGTGTGGTGTATGAAAATGAAAACTACTTTAAAAAGGTTGAAGAAGCAACCAAACAATGCAGGTTTTGAACAGGTGACATCTTCAAACTTTGTTATTAGTTACAGTCTTGAAAGAAGAACAGGCCTGTAATGCATTTCACCCGCAGCGTGGTCCGGGGAGTGAGTCGCTGGAAAGGTTGCCAGACTGTTAGCCAGCTGCAGTAAAGGGTCTGGGGACAGTGCAGCCTGTCCACCTGCACCTCTCAGCTATGAGTCACACAGCACAAAGATATCCCTGCACCTGCTTTCACACTGACTTTGTGCAGTAAAGATCATCGTGACAGACTATTCTCTTTTCTCCACAAGGTGTGGACTGTGTTTCATTTGATCAAATCACACCATTTGTATTTGTGTCTTTGTATTGTTGGCAGTTCCACTACATTGCAGGTTCAATGACTGGCTCAGACTTTACTGAGCCGGTCTCAGATGTCAGAATGACAATTTTCTGGTCAAAAGCACCTTTTGTTTAACCTTTGGCCCAGTTTGCTGCTTTGAAGTTTTCTCAAATGAGAATCGTCTGCTCTTACAAGCCTGTACTATACAGCCAACTCACCCAACTCTGATGTTATATTATGTACACAGAGGCTTGCTGAGTAAAAGTCTCTGTGTTAGTTCTGACCCACAGAAAAAAGCCTTTTATTGTACTTGTTTCTTTCCTTTCAATGGAATATTTCAATGGCATTTTGATTACCTGCCACCGTGGAGAGAGAAATAGCAATTTGAAGACAGATTGACCTTTCCTCTTCTTTCCACTACCACTTATTCTGCCTTCCCCATCTACCACATCTCAACCATTCACTCTGCAACCCAAGTTCACTGCAAATATATGTGGTACCGAGAGAATTTGACCATAAACATATGCAGTCTGTTTGTGTGTCTCTGTGTTGCAAATAGGCTTGTTTGCATGTTTAATAAAGTATGGACAATACAGGCTTGTCAGTAGTGTATGTGCATCTGTGTGTGCATGTTAGAAAAAGAACAGACAGAGGAGGAGAGGTGCCACTGCCCTGAGGCATCGTCATATTACCTCCACAATATGAGGCTGAATTCAAAACACTGCTCCCTCTTTCCATCCAGGGAAACACGGTGCCATTATGTTGTGAATAGAAACATGCTGTCTTCATGTATCAATTTACCATTGAACCCTAAAAAAAAAATGCTTCGGCAGCAGGAACTGACCCAGAAATGTCAAATGACTCCAGCGTAGTGTCCTAAAATGGGAGGAAATTATGCACGGAACAAACCTGCTGGCAGAAGTGATCAACCTCAAATTATTCTATTCAGATGCACAAAGCAGCAGCTAATTTGAAGGAGTGACACCAATTTCCCACAGGCCAACCCGCACGCCTTTTTTTTCTCTATTTACTATTGAATACCAAAGAGATGTGTGTGTGTGTGTGTGTGTGTGTGTGTGTGTGAGCTGTGAGATATTAATGAAGGATGGATTCATTCTGCCTCCCCCTCTCATAATAATTATTCAGGCTTTACAGTTATGAACCATGTTTCCTGGCAACCACGTTTTGTGCCATCAACCATATAGTAGCTATATATGAATACTACAACCATACTAGTTGTAGCATTTACCTGCTAAGTGCAGCTGAGGCTGATGGGAATCTCGTCAATTCTGTAATTCTTTTGGACAAATTAAAAGTTTGGCTTGACTATGGGGTTAAATGGAAATGTTGCATCACCAAAGTCATTACAGTCTGGTTTCCATTAATGTCTCTACAGTCCAGTTAGTATGTGTTGAGGTGTTTCACAGGATGAGTGAAGTGTTTGACCTCCTGCTGGTGTTGGACGGAGACTTCAGGGACCCTCAACGTTTTGAAGACTCATCCTCTGGACTAAATGTCAAACAATACAATCAGGTTCGGTTGATCCAAGTATCCAGTTTTGTTCAGTTCAAATCAAGACATACAATAAACTTGAGTATTGAATTCTGTTTGAGGTTTTGAGCTAAAAGCCGAGAACCTCATTGATGCTTTGAAAATGAGCATTTTATTCTTCATATATAAAAAGCTTCTACAGTGTGATGTGGACTCGGGGAGCCTGAGAGGCTCTTGCTGTTAATGCTGTTCAGACTTCTGCGTCAGTCTGTCCTGCTTATTGCCTCTTGTGGCTTGATTGTTTGGAGTGTGTCTGCACGTATCCTTGACATTTTTTCTCTCTCTCTCTCTTTTTTGTCCTGGCTATATTTCAGAAAGTGTCACAGCACTCCGGGGATCATTTTACAGCAATTTAACTTCATGTCAGATGTGAGCATATTTAGAAAAGGGAAGGTGATGCAAATTTCCTGTATCAACCATCTAGTGCTGATTGAAGAAGCACTCAGTCAAATTCATGGTGTTTTCGTCCAAAGCTTCTTACACAGATTAGGTCAAATTTAAATACATTTCGGCTCACTCTGTTGCTCAATAACACTTTAACTTCATTTCAGATGAGACGTGATGTGAAGTCTGACCGTCACAATCATGTATTCATGTAGTCTGATGACCAAAGTCCATCAGTACTTATTGTGCTGTATGAATTACAAAGTAAGGTAAGAGATAAATACAGTGTCACATATAATAGCTGCAGTAGATGCAGTACACGCTTGAAAGCAGTTTGATTTGATGAGACGGGATTAAAAGTATAACTGGAACTGGTGGAACTAGGTGACATTGTGATTTCATGTCACCAGCTGTTACGGCCAAATTGCGAAACAGGACTATGTGTGGAAGCGAGGATTTGAGCGACGGGCCAGCTTAACAGGTTACAGCGGGCAGGCTGGAGAGGAGCCGAGTTAAAAAGGCCTGCTAAATGAGTCCAGGCACCGCGGTGCCAACTGCGCTCTCCTGCAATGTTGTGATTTGATTGTGGTGCACTATTAAGACTTTTTTTCTCATAATGGCACTTCTTTATCCACTGTAATATTATTCAAATGAGAGTCCAATGACACACTCCTTCAGGGTAGAAAAATCCACCCAGGCTTCAGATTAGTTCAAGGGCCCCGTGAGAAATGAGCTGGCTAAATGGAGAGCCGTTAAGTTTTTAATTTCTATACTTTCTGTGAGTGTAAGCAGAGAGGAGGGCTGTTGCAGTAGAGAGGAAGCTTAATATAGAAATATAGTGACATTTCTGCGACTTGTGAGCAATGATGTCTGTCTGCATGGCTTGGAGGAGAGAAATTATTTGTTATGCTAATTTGTGTTTTGTGTGGTCTCAGTTGAGATAGGTTGCTAAATTAGAAAGGAAAATAGCTCCAGCAAGTGGCCTAAAACAAATTAGTTTTTACTTTAAGTCATGCACATGAACACACATACACACACCCGGAGAGATGCCTTCCAGTGATCTCAAGTATGTTAGGAATGATGTCATCTTTACATTTGCTGTTTTGCCATCAATGACCATTTATTACCAATAGGTGGCAATCTGTCCTTGTCACGTAATGTGTAGCGTTCTAGCTCATCTGCAGAACTTTAATGTATAGCAAATGAGATGAGATGATTTGTATAGATATATATAAGAGGGAGAGGAGATGAACACAGGAGAGAAAGACAGAAAAAAGGATTGGGGAGCGAGACAAAGGTTGAGGGGTATGAAGGGAGGACAGCAGGGGTGCTGACTGGTCAAAAGGTTGCTCTCTCCACCTGCTATGCCTTCTGTCCATGTGAGACCAAACCATTTTTGTGTTTTAAGCCTCCTCGTAAGGGAGTACACCTCCAAGAATGTGTCTATATGTTCCCCAGTCGCACTGTGTGTCAGGAGTTCATCTATTCTGCATAAAAGGTTAGAGGCAAGGACGCAATGGGTGTAAGTCATCTGGCGTGTTCCTCATTAAAAGGCTACCATCAAATGAGGGCTTGGGGGGCAGAGATATGGCTGATGATTGCATATTTCACTGAAGCGGCGGTCGTGGCTTCACAGCTGGCTGAAACAACACACCAGGGTCTCCGTCAAAGCCAGCGCAAAAACAAACAACGCCAATTAACCCGCCGCCTCTGGATGCCGCTCTATGTGCAGTAACTCAAGCACAGGCCACATCTCAACAGTCTTCATTTGCTTCATGGCTTTGCTCATTCACATGTTACTGCGATGACGTGAAAACAGACAGAGGGCAAAGCAATATTAATAAATAATAATCATTGTCTGCTTGAAAATAACACTCTAGTAACTCAACTTTCAAAGCAATCATGCAAAAACTGGTTCCGAGTCTTAAATGGACGGAGAACTGGTGCACATCATCACAGCTTCTGCCATTCCCACATGAGATGTTAATAAGACTATTTCCTTCCATCGACTATAAAAATGAGTCCCAAGTATTTGAAGAGCACAGGGTAGGCAGGGGCATTGTAAGTAATTGCTTTCCTCTCCTTTTTCACAAGTAAGAAGCAGCGTGTTCCTTGAAGACTCAGTACATGTATGACGCTGTCTATATGTAAAAGAGGTAATGGAATGAAAAACAAACAAACAATATATTTGTGATATTCTGGAAACATGTTTACCATCATTGTAAAGACATAATGCATTTCTGTGCATCATATTGTAGAAGTGCAGAAGGTCCAAAGCTCGCGATATAGAACAAAATGTGTGAGACAAGCTCTGCACAAAGAAAATATGTTATTAATGAGGGGAAATACTTCTATCTCTTCATCTTATCCCTTATAGTAACCAACAAATAGAACATAAAAGGATGGAGAGGAAGAGGGCACAGACACTGGACAAAAGAGGAGCTCTCACAGGCTTTGAATAAACCAAACAAGGCCTTGAAAATGAAAGGAGGCTCGCTTTCTTCCCGTCTTCAGGGTTGGAGATTTATATCAGGTTTTATGCTCAAGCAAGAGAAACTGCAGGTCCACGAATGAATACATATGCATGCTAACATACAACTGTAGGTTAACCTTAATATTTAATGAGGAAGGATTGTTAAAAGCATCGTGGTTGGAGAGTAGCGCATGCTTCTTGCTTATATTGAAACTAATGAATCTTGACAGACACACTGTGCATCTATGCTTGTCTATAAACAACCATAAGTACAGATATATACGTAAGACACGATGGAGCAATGTGGAAACATTATTCACTGATGAGGTAAATCACAAACAATAACCCTGAAATTCATTCAATCATTGCAGGGATTACATAGAGTAACACAGTTTTATCTTTAATATTACATCATCCTTCATCAGTGGCCCATGGCAGGCAGAAACATGCTCTGTTATCATATATTTATGCAAAGAAAATATTCTAGCACACAATTTCTATTAACAAAATATTGTTGACATTGTTCTCTCAGCTTTTGGTTATTAAGAAGATGTAACATAGACAAAAATTCACAATCACTTTCATCAGCAACTAATAATGTCTAATCATATTCCTGCAGGTGTACAGTGATGCTATTATAATCACACACTCATTACTGTTCATTTAAAAAGTGTTAACCAAGATGTTCATGCATGTTAAGGGAGGTTTAATCCTCTCAACAGATTTAATTCTCTCCATCTCACTGATGGAGAAACCATATTTAACTTTCCCTGACGTGTCCTGTCCCGTTTCCTTACAAACAAACATGTACAGATAAACATAAATGTGATTAACCCTTTCTGTGAATTATTGCACATCCATGAAGCCAATTTAAAAAGTACTTGTAGACTTTTAAACCAATCCGATATCATATATACCTTGCAGACAAACCATAATGTAAGTCACATTATGTCCTGCCCTGTACAGGCTCAGAACTGGTTGCTGTAATAGCTGATATTGCTAATATTGGCTGATAACATCACTCTACTGACATATTGATCTGTCTGTTCTACTGTTGACAGTTCTGATTATGAATATCCATTATGTGTAATGCTAACTGGGGAGCTGCTTGCTTCTAAAACATTACAGTCAGCCTGCATTTATTTGTAGCTCCTATATAAAAGGCAGCAAAACACTTGATGTGTTTTTTGCTGTGATTATAGGCACTGACACTGCGCAGCTGTACCTCATACCTACTGACATGACAGTCGTCTTGCATTGAACTGCCTCTCGGGTGTTGTTGCTTTATTATATTATTTGCCTAAAGCGGCGTTTCATCCTGAGATGGCAGCGCAGGGACTAAAACTTAGTGAAACTATAATTCAGCACTCTGAAATTCTCCCAACCTTTCAGACATTGTGTTCAAGCCCTTCAGTGTGTTACAGTTTCACGGTTTCTGAGAAGTGACCCTGTCTGTGTCGTGTTTGCCTTTACATGCTTTGCTTGATGGAACAATTAAGTGAAGAAATGCCTGTCGCTTTCCAGCCGACAAGTCAATAAGGGTCTGAAACAGATTTAAGCGGACAGTATGTTGACACTGATGACTGCTGTGGAGTTATAGCTCACAGGACAGAAGTGCCACCTAATTCACAGTCATGACCTGAGCTCACACAGACCACTGGAGGACTGTCATGGCCACCCAAGCACACAGTATCACCACATAATGAGCACTAGTGGGTTGCTTGTCTCCAGACTGGTGAATGTTTCTGGCTGGGGTCCACTGGCCGGTTAGAGTGGTGACAGGGCTTCAGGGTACTGGATGAATGCCTGAGCAGCTGTCATGACGCCACGTATTTGACACGTTTTTTTCAGTAGAGGAAAAAGCGGACATATGAGTTCTTGTAAGAACTCGGGTTTGATTTTTATTGGCATTCACAACTGTTTGTTATGCTTTGTTTTTTTTTGGTGTAACCCACGAATCAAGATTAAGCAGACAAACACATGCACTGGTATGATTAAGGAGTAAAATACAGGCGGACAAAGAAACACAATCAAAACCAGGCAGACAAAGAAACACCATCAAAACCAGGCAGACAAAGAAACACCATCAAAACCAGGCAGACAAAAAAACACCATCAAAACCAGGCAGACAAAGAAACACCATCAAAACCAGGCAGACAAAGTGCTGGCAAAGGGGAATCCTAAGCAGCAGAGCCAGGTGAGCACATTGTGGATGATTGGTGGACAGGTGAGGAATGGCAGGTGTGAAATGATGGGAAAACGGTTTTAGGCACTTTAGATGCAAAACCATCAGAAACCATCACATTTATTCTGCAGCATTGACCTCAAACATACATCCAGAGCCATAAAGAACTATCATCTCATCATCATGGAGTCAGTCTGGATCACATGAGTAAGTATGTGATCCAGACTGTATTATTTCATTTAGGTTTCTTCTGTTTACTAATTGATAAAAAAACAAACACACAAACAAACAAAAATAAAAAACTATTCAAAAACACACACAGAAATCTCTCCTGTGAAGAACTCTGCATTATGTGATGATTCTGAAAGTTCAACATATAGTAAAAAATCTCTCCTTCTACAATATCTGTGCATAGCAACTGCAGTTGGTTGGTTACGGTTAGGGAATAATAGCGGCACATGACTGCAACGCTTGGTAAAGGTTAGAGGAAGATAGTGTTTACAGTTTTAAACTCCAGGGGGTCAATGCAAACACCACACCGACCTCTTAGCACTACAGGTAACCTGTCAGGTGTGGAATAGCTCTGTTCCTTTGAGACTGGGCTGTAGTATTTGTACTGGTGATGTATATTACATCATGTACATTCATGTGTACTCGTGTATTCATTGTGAGTGTACAATATGTGTGTGTTGATTTGTTCTGTACATGTGACATCATTGCACGTCTGTCCGTCCTGGGAGAGGGATCCCTCCTCTGTGGTTCTTCCTGAGGTTTCTTCCACCTTTTTCCCTGTTAAAAGGTTTTTTGGTGGGCAAGTTTTTCCTCACTAATCGAGGGTCTAAGGACAGAGGGTGTCACTCCCTGTACAGATTGTAAAGCCCTCTGAGACAAATGTATTTTGTGATTTTGGGCTATATAAATAAAATTTGATTTGATTTGATGTACAGAACATGATGCAAGAGGAAGTGAAAGCTGGAAAAGATTAGCTCACATAGCTTACTGGTGACTAAAACATGCAAAAGTTAGTCACCAGTTCTTCAGAAAGTACGTCAGTCATATCATATCACAATAACAATGACACAATGACTTTACATGTGTTGACTGTGATCCCATGTAGTAAAGACCATGTACTCCATGTTATTTTACATTGTGCTCTAATTAACACTGATTGTTGTCGAACGTTGAGCTGTCATTATGTTTTATTTAAAACTCATTGAAATTCTGTAATTTCAAACTGTGGTCTGTAAAACCATTAAATTAGTTTGGGCAACATCCCTTTGATGTTTTAACCTTTCAAGGAGAGCCACTTTAGCTCAGAAATTGGCTGCACATCCTCAGTAAGCCCTTCACCACCTGTAAGTCAAACTCTCTGTGGAATAAATGTGAAAAGCCCAGTAAAGGGAAACGGGGCTGAGTGGAGGAATGAAGGTTTTGGGTGATGAAAATAGAAATGCTAATGTGTAATGTCTAATTGCCAGTTGCTTAAATTGGATGACATGAGCATCCATCTGCTGAAGGTGTGCAATGTTGCAAAGTGCTTGCTAATTAAAATACTTGAAAGATAATTTGGAAAAAAATTGAAAAGTATTTAATGCCTATTTGTATAATTCCTGTGCATTAGGGAAAACAGAATGAGAACATGCTCTGTGTTATTATGGGATGGTATTGTGCATAAAGGAGCAAAGGTAACAGAGGAAGTCAGGAGTGGAGGAGGTGGAAGGCTGCAGGAAAACGCACAATATTTATGAAGCACTGTCAGGTTAATGTCATGCAACATTTATTGATGCAGTAATGTTTAATTTAGCATTCGCTCCTGTAATAAGCCATTAGGTGTTGTGCTATGATTCAGAGTTTGATGGTGCTGTAATGACAATCAGATGCCCTTGAATATCTCACTAACACTGTGTATGAGGTGTTTAGAGGCAGAAAAATAAATCACACTTAAAATACATTTATGCCGGCTGAAGCTGCTGTGCAGTTGTGCTGGCTATCGATAACGTGAGGTTCTGTCTTTTAAGGGCTGGTTGTAAAATATTCAGAATTTCAAAGACAGGAACATGATTGGATTAGCTTTGATAATGGATATCATAAAAGCAGGCGGTGCCATTTTAATAAATCTGCCACACGGCCAAAAGGGTGGAAATTACAGAAACATGCCTGACAACGACAACAGAATCTTTTCAGGCCAACGCTCCTCTTAATACACATACACAGGCATGTAACAAAGAGAGGTCTGGGCCATAAGAAACTGTTTGAGGAGAATGATAAAGAACATAGAAAACCTACCTGTGTTCTCCTCCTATCACAGCCTCACAGAGACAACAAAATGACCAAAGTCAGCTGAAGGAGCGCTGACCTTGGAGATAAACCAGCGGACTCTCCAGTTATCCCTGTGATTGCGTGACAACACGTAAATGACCAGCTGTCCTTTTGTCCTCTGTGATTAATGCCCTTAATTTGCTTGGAGCCTACCTGTGTGCTTCACTTATCTCCAGCAAAGTATTTCAAAGAGTTCCTTCTGACACATTGAATGGGTGACAGTGATTTCACACACACAGAGGCGGGTCACGGAAATAACTCAAAGAAAACAGAGCTATCAGCTGGATATCGTACTATGCTATTCATATGGATGAAGATACTGAAATGCGTCTGCAGTGAAGGGCTTGTAAAAATGCTGTCTGTGTGCAGGGAGTTGACCCACAGCTATTTGCAGAAGGACTTTAAAGTTTGTTTTGATCATTATTTCCAACGGCTGTCAACACAACGGCTCAATCACAGCATAAGGAGACGACTTCGCAGGGTCACAGTGTTATCATTGATTTCCTCACAAATGACATGACAATAAATAGCCAAAGTGACAAAAACACAGAGAGCACATTTCTGTGCAAGCCACCATCATTTTTATGGGACTTTTTTTATTTTTTATTTTTTGTGGTTCCTCTAAAAAAGCGTATTGTTTTTGTATCTCAGAAACATATTCCTGCAGAGACTGCTGTGCTGATGGTGTCTCCCTGTAATGAAAATACAGAATCTGTCTTTATAATGGATCATTATACGTCTGCTACAGTGCAATGACAGCAAGATAAAAATAATGTTGCTTGATTTACCTCACTGGCATACTCCATTAGATTTTAGTCTGGCAAATTAGCAAGGAGGAGGAATCAGGACTGCAGAACAAGGCGAGCTGTGAGATCGGGAACATAGGCACTGTAAAATTGCCCTATTATAAAAGTTGCGTCAGGGGGACATTATAAACAACCCCTGCCAGGGGATTTATTAGTGCTGAGCAAAACCGTAGAATGCTGTAGCAGGGACAATGTCCTTTTTCACTCTTCCAGAAAGCCATTAGTGCACTGCTCTGAGTAGCTGTGAGAAGGGACAGGAACCATGCAGGGATGGAAGGAGGAAAAAATGAGAGGGTGACACACAGATGATTGCAAAGGGAATTGAATGAAAGAAAATTATGCTCTGAACTTTGAATATGAACTTTAAAAATGTCTCGTGTTATGCAAGGATTCACTTTCATTTTGACTTAATAAATTATAGTGTCGCTCAGGGCTGGTTGTCTACAGAGTCTGTTCTCCCCAGTAATAAATAAAGGGGTACCACAGGGTTCAATTCTCGTCTTTTATCATTTTCAAAGCACATAAATAATATTTTCCAGCACCCATTTTTATGTAGATAATGTGGTTACAAGACAACTCTAATGATAATATATTCACATATTCTTGTTCTTCATGTCATATTATGTCATCGTCTGTTGCAGAATAGATGTTTCTGAAAGTTGTTTGCAAGCAAAATTAATTTATAATAGTACAAGAAATTACCCCCATCAGCATTTTAAAGTATGTGAACATATACAAATGTAAACCTCACATATGTAAATATATTTCATAGTAATGTTTGCTAAGGAAGCTAAGTGAATCTTAATGAGATAACTAGCATGCTTTCCTGGCTCATTGTTTCTTAATGTATGATTCATTATGTCCTAAAGTGACTTGGAACCTCGATCTTCTCTGACAGCTAAGAAGGCAGCTGTGGCGTGTCCCAGGGAAAGACAACGACCCCGCTTACTTCAACACAGATTGGCAGCGTACACTTCTCAAGGTTGACAGAGCACTAGAGCAACAGCAAAGGTTATTTCATTGCATTTAGCCACTGACTACATTGCTTCTCACACAAGCCCTAGGCTGTTTTCAACAAGCCTGTCCTGCTAAATTCTTTTGAACAGTTTTCTAAGCACAGTCTGGCATCTGTTATTTCTTCTGGAAATGTAATGCTGTTTTCTTTTTTCAAGACCACAAGTGTCTTGTGTAGATTAGAAAGGGCACAGGCTAACAAAACTGAAAAGCCACTCAAGTCCAAAATGTAATGGCAAATACCCCATCACTTCAAACCATTGGGCTGTCATTTTGACAGACCATAATACTTATTAAGCTGACAATGCTATGATGACTTGAGCCTGAAAGAGAAAAACATTTCACGAGGATATAGGCCAGAGCTGTGGCACTGGTCAAAGCAGCCATGGTGATGGTAAGAGTGAGCCTCTCCTGACCTTGTGAAGGGTTTTATGGGTGGAAGAAGTGATAGTTTTTGTCAGCATAAAGTTATTGTGCTTGCTGCTTTAACAGGATGATATCCTGACTCTGCACTGTCTGGAATATACACCCTGGTAAATTTCATCTCTTTATCCCTTGGAGTGGGAGAGCAGCAGCCTACAATGCACTCCCTATGGGTGGGAAAGAGGAGGATTAGGAGCTCCACATGTGCACAGCTGTATGCTTGGGACTTGTTTTCTAATGTTGATAGAGTGAGATAATTTGTCTAGAAGTATGACCTTTTCCTTTTTGGCGCTCGCTTCTCATCAGAGTAAATAGCACTGATGGAGTGATGGTTTCCAAAATGTGCTTTGTGAGGATGCCGCTGGTCGACTCCGAGAGGAGAAACAAGAACATCGAATGATCTCCTCTATCACTCAAAAGCATTTGAACCTCTTAAATCATGTGGCAGCACAAAGTGGGACTGACAACCACAAGGAAAATGCTGCTGAGTTTTAAATGGATTAACAACTGTAAGAATGGCTCTTCTCCAACGAGTTTGGCAAAGGCTTCACAAAAGGTTTGTCCAATAAAAGGATCCAATAAAAATGTTTTATTAAAATGTGTTAAAAAAATGTTACTATTTTTTTTTTTTGCAAGTATGGTGATTTTTCTTCAGATGTTAAGACTTAATTATGTGGCATAAAAACGTGAAACAATAACTCCAAAACCTCCACAGCCATATTTCACCTTTTGAGACATTGTTGTTCATTGATAAGCAGCGAGTCTTCAGTTTGAAGCAAGCTGACGTCAGGTGGTTTCACCTGGTGACCTGAACCCTGAACAAACCCAGGTCATTCCTGAATGTAGATATCAGTGGCTACTGTTAGCACATCAACTATGAGCATGCAACACAATGTAAATAAGGCAACTTTGGAGGTACAGGAAGGCATCTTCCACCTACCCTGCTGGCCGTGGGGGGCCGTGGGGGGCCTGTGAGGTCACTTGTTGGTTTGCATTGGAGCCAGTTTGAAGGCCAGAGTTGCAGCTCAACAAGCTAACGCTAGCTTACTGGGAACACAGACAGGTACACTTGGGATAACGTTGGCTACTTTGGGTAAATTGTGCTAACACAGCAGGTATCATAATCAGGTGACATTAAATTTACCAACATTTATCTGACCCTGGAGCCCAGGTGAGCAGCAGGTGAGTCAACTGTCAATCGCAGCTGTCAATCAACGCACACGCAGCAGACATCAAAGCTACTCTTCACATCTTATCAACTGAGCAATCATTTCTAAAATGACCACCAGCACACTTATTAGAGTGCATGAATTTAGAGATTGAGAACATAATGACGGATGGAAAAAACAACAACAAAAAAAACCCTATTGACTCCGTATTTGTAGAGAGAAGTTGAGGCTTTTTGACAGGAAGGCAGCAGCCAGCATGCTGACATTTCAACGCATGTAAAACTGTTCCTTCTACTGGATCCATTGCACTATCCTTCTTAAAAAGTCATTTTACTTTATTAACATACATCTTTGCTGTAACAAGTCATACTAAACACTAAGTAAAGCTCCCGTATTAATATTTTTCCTTTAGATTACAAATGTGGCTTGTGAGGAAACTGCAGGTTTCTGATGTGACTGAGTGGGTTCAGTATCGTCTCCCTCAGGTTGGGGAATAGCCTCATGTGTCAGCACTGCTCTCTGACCCCCTCTGGACAGGTTTAAAGGTCACATACTCCAGGTCATATTCACCTACGTCGCTCAAGTCCATTGCTCCAGTAGACTGGACTTTTCATGTCAGCTGCCACATCCCAAAGCACTGAACTCCTAAACACACAGTGTTGAGATGCAAGCTTGTGAACACACCTGCCACTGCTGACATCCTGTGTGGAATAAAATGAGCATATTTATCTTATGAGCTGAGTTTAGCTCATGGGTGTGCTATACTCAATTTCAATGTGTCTCTTTTTCTCGAGAGTGACAAATGAGATGGAAAATTCTCATGTCAAAAACAGGCTTGGTGAAAGCTCTCACACTGCTTTCCTCCACAGTGGTGTCAGAACTGAACAGGACAGCATGAAGAGACGCTAAATCAAAAAGCTGGGGGGGTTAGGTTGTCACAGAATAGTGACATTTTGTTTAGAGCATCATTATGATAATGAACGTTCATTCTCTATCACCAGCTCACCTTGCCTTTAATGTATTTTTCTGAAGGTAACGGCGTCTGACAGTCTTATTTATTGCATTGCACAGCAGGGTTATTTCTGGAAGTAAGAAAGAAATCTGCTTCAGAGAATATCTGAGAAAATCTATATCAAAGCAGCTTCCCACAATATATTATCATGTGTTATGGGGAATAAACTCTGTGTTGAAAGTAATAATGTCAACCTATGTCCCCCTGCTTAGACCTGTTTGTTGGCTCTGAATATGCATGATTGCCTTCTGATTGACTGAGCAATGATGAATCTTGAAAATTAAAAGCACAAAAAAAAGATGCAATTGTGTGCGAAACACTTAAAATGAGCTGAGCAGCCTGCTTAAATCTAGCATGAAATAAAGTATTCATTCTCTGATTGCATATCTCATAAAGAGAGTGATTAGGGCACCACTGCACCTTAACAACCCTGTAATGATTCAAAACCAGTGCAATCTTATGGCACTGATGCACAGCAATATTATCATTTAAAAAGCCTGTTGAGCCCCTGTGCACTCGTCTTAGCCCAGAACAAATGATACTGACTCTCATCTTTGGAGGTATGAGAATGCATTAAATTCACACTTTTAACAAAAGCTGATATGCAGTAGCCAAGCAAGACACAATTACAAATTCTTTCTGGGGGAAATGATTAAATGATTTTCATTTACCGTGGTTTTAAAATTTAAAAGTATGCGCCTCCACATACTTTTAATCTGCCCTCCACTGAGAGGGGCTTGGTAAAAGCTTTCCTCCGTTGCTCCGGTTTTACAAGCTGATCCCAAAACACACCAGGCGCACACACACACACACACACACACACACACACACACACACTGAATGCTGTCCATGCACTTACTACCTGCCACTCACCTGCCTACTCCCACCCTCCAGTTTGCTATAGTTGCCATAGAAACACATGCAAAAGTCATAACTGACATAGTTTCATATCTTGATCATGTTACTGACGGAGCCGGGGCCAACAGAAATCTGTATCTTAGCAACACTTTTCACAGATTTAAAAGGAGTCACGGGTTTGTAGGACACATTGTCTATTTGGTAGACATTTGTTTCCAACCCAAAAAGATCGAAACTAATCAGTTACTCTGCTACTTGGTTGCTCAATTTTTGGCTTCTACTTATCTGGGACCATTTTGCAGAATGTTCCGCTGCGCCGGCACAGTTCAGATTAAGAATGCATGGAGGGAAAAAAAAAGGACAAAAAGGACAACACTGCTGAGGACTACATTGGCCAGGGTTTGATTTCTTCACGTTAGGACCATCAGTGTTGTTAAAGTGCAGCTGGGGCTGAAAAATGAGAGTCCTGAGAGATGGTGTCAGAGGCTGCACCTGCACACTGAGCCTGAATAATGCACTCCGACCACAAGGACACCTGCTGTAGCCTGTACATCTGCGCATCCCAGGGACACACACTCACACACACACACACAGTCAAGGGCTTGCACATATACATTCATACACACACACACACACACACACACACAGGCGCCTATCAAGCCCTACACAAATGTACATGCAAACATAAATATACACGTACCTGCTGAGCCAAAATAAATGCCCCTAATTGAAGTTGGGAGGCATTTACACGTGTGTGCATGTACGTGTGACATTAACTTGCAGAATTTAATTAGTTTAATTAATGAATTAATTGAACTACACCTTTTGTGTGTGACGTCTAAAAACAACAACATGAGGAACAAGTGACTTTAACAATGGAATCGTTAAAAGTGACCCTGCAGCATTTTTGTATACATTTGAATCAGAATCATGTGATATATTGTCTTATGTGTTCATGGCTTCTGGTTTCAACAGACTCTCAAAATTACCTCTGAACAAGAATTGCAAGTTTACAGACGCCCTGGAAATTCACATAAAAAGCGAGACGTGAGCAGTGGCGTTCTGCGTTCAGCATCTCCGACCACAGACGCAACGGACAACAAGAGGCCAGCGGCCAGCAGAAATTCACCGAACCAAGACACCAAGACGTGGACTCCACAAGACAGAATTGACAGTGTTTGTATTTGTTGATTAATTGATTGTATTTCACTGTAGCAAGTATGGAGAATAGGAATCCCGATCTATCAATATACATATGGTAAATACATTCGAAACATATATACAGCAGGATATTTGTGAGGTTTTCAACTACTGCAGATCACTAGTGAGTTTGGATTAATACATTTGATAAAATGGAAATGTATCTGTTCAGTGAGATGAAGTGATGGATATCACTTCATCTTCGAGAACCCCTTTCTATGAGGATTGGCTGTTCTGTAGTATCCCCCCCCCAAACCCCAGCTGTCACCCCCCTCCCTTGGGGTTGTGCCCCCCCCTCAGTTTGGGAACAACTGCGTTAGATAGAGAAGAAACAGAATCATATTCTCATTTTCTATGGATGTGGTAGCTAAGATCCTTCATTCAGTATTCATACAGAACCCATCCTACTTAAAACCCGCCCGAGCTAGAACACGGAGCGAGCAGTTTATTTGATCAGAACAGACCTTTGATACTTGGCAGGTCTCCACAGTGATGCATCTAGTAATACATGTTGTCTTTACTGTAATGGTGTCAAATGAAAGTGGGACAATAAACAAGCTTATTTTACTTATTTTAACTTGTACTGGCAAAGAAATAAACAATTGTGTCATCTCGACTGCAAAAAACAACATTCCCAAAGCGATCACAGCTTCAATTATTGATAGCTTGATAGCTTTTGCTGTTGAGCAGTCATCAGATGGTTGTCAGGCTTGAAGCAAAGGTTGGGAGCGTGGAGGGAGGGTCTTTCATGCTCTCTGTGCTGACAATTTAAAAGCAATTACACGAGAGGGAGCTTTGGTGAGAAACTGACTGAAGGGCAATGTGAAAAAGATGCTTCCTACTATATGGTTCTTGGGAGGATACTTATGCAAGTGATATTTTATTCTTAGAAACACAGAGGGGCAGAGGAAAAAAAGCAAGTGAGAAATTGAAGGTGAAATAGAGAAAGAGAAAAGACTCGACACAGAGTTTTTGCATATTTCTCCACTTGAGGGTTGTGGCCTCCTGCGCTGGAGCTGCAGAGCCCGACTCATCAATACTGGATGAATGTTATATGTCTCTACTGTGTGAGCGCCAACATGCTTCTGCTGCCAACACACAGGGACGCTTACCTAACTATCACCTGTGTTTCACTGTTCTGCCATTAACTCAATACTCCTCAGTCACATTAAATGTGACATGTCATGTGTTAGAGAACAGAAGCTCTATTCAATTATAGATGGAAAGGTGCTCAGCTCAGTGGGGTTTTCTCTCCATCTGTCTGTAGCAGGTTAGCTTAGCTTAGCATAAGATATGACATGTTAACTGGTGACTTTTATAAATGTTGGTAGATGAATTTTATTATCGCCGGATAGCGCCAGACTAGCTGTTTGCAAGATTTATGCCAACCTACGCTAGGTGGTTTCTGGCTGTAGTCTTATATTTAATGGACAAAGATGAATGGTATTAATTTTCTCATTGAACTATCAGCAGGTAAGCATTCCCAAAACATTAAACTATTCCTTTAAAGAAAGGAAAACAGCAAAACAAAGGTTCAGGAAAAGGTTTGTCCTAGGCAGGATACCACTAATCACGTACGGTCTCTACTTTCATTTCCATCCAATGCTGGGACTATAAAAAAGGTAACCGATTGAATAAATGAATAAAGCCAATCCACCAAGGGTGCAGAGGTCCCATCATGCACTGCTGCCCTGAGAGGACGTCGTTTCTGGTTGGCTGAGCTGATGAGTTTCAGTCCGACACCCTGTGGTCCTGCAGGTTAACTGCCATGGGAGAACAGGTGTCTCTCTTTCAGTCAGTGTGAGTAAAAGACACTCAGAAAGTGTGTTTACATATATATGTGGGCACGTGCATGTGTATGTGCATGTTTCCACCCCTGGGAGGGTGTCAGAAACACAACCTGGGATTCTGTGTCTCCTCTACATCATTTATGGTGCAGCCTCTTTGATTGGCCGGCCTCCCCTGCATTGTGTATCCTACAAAGGATGTTTCAGAAATGCATTTGGCTCCCAGAACCCACATTTATTTCTTTTATTTATTCGTTTTTATTCTTAATTTACCTCCTGGTGATCAATAAATCTTGTTTTATCGTATCATGATTAGTAAGGCTGGCTTGTTTTTGGAAAGTGTGTTAGCCAGTTGCTAGTATCAGAGCTAGTCATTGTGTTCTTCCTTACGGTAAAAGGGAAACACAATTTTGGACAATGATTCAGACAAAAAAAAGAACAAATGTGACTTTGGAAAAGAAGGATAGAGATGCTTTGATAGAGAAAAAGGGGAAAACAGAAAATTCCCTCAGGTCTCGTCTTTCTATTTCAGCACACGGGACAGGCTGATGTTTGACTGAACACGGGCCAAAACCAACATAGCAACACATCCTAATAAATTAGGACACAGTTAACAGCACCAGCATGTCAACACGGCCCTGGATGGGGGTTGCGAGCGACATATCGAGGATACTGCGGCTACGCGTTGGAAACAGACTAATGGGAAGCGATTTGGGGTTGGCCCAAGATATAATTACAGTCCCCACCTCTCCTGTTCAATGAGGCCTGAGGCCTCCTGGGAGAGGCCTATTTCAGTCAGGTAATGGAGAGCCCATGCCCAGGAGCGGATTATCAAATTGTCTCCAGCAATCTGCTTTTTTGCTCTCCCGATTGTCCCCAAAGATATAAAGAGCTGACCCAAGGATTTTTTTCTACCTTTCTATTTAAGCCAAGCCATCTTTAGAAGCAAAGCTCTCCCCCGCTGTTGCAGTTATTGTATGGTGGCGTAGGTGTGTGTGTGTGTGTGTGTGTGTTGAAAATGGTAGCTGTGATTTATGTGTTGTCACACTAACAGGAGCTTAATGAAGTTGTTCTTGCAAACACATGTTTGGGCTCTGAGGGGCCAGCGGTACTGCTGGGAGAGAGGAGGAGGCATGCATAACTAAGATGGAGAGACATAGACAGACAGAGAAAGAGAGAGAGAAAGAGAGAGAGCCCAAATGCAAATGATAATCATCAAATATAACGATGTGCCTTCTTTGTGGAGGACATCCGTTTAAAGGTTGTACTCGATGATAGAAAGTCACTTTATTCAAGGTATAATGTTTCAGCCTCCATCAGTGTGAAAAGGAGGCGATATAAACACCACTTAAATAACAGACACACACGTGTGTACAAAAACAGGTGCAGTTTATAATCTATGAAAAAATATATGTTCATTTCATAACTTAACCTCATCCAGTGTTGAGCCTGTTCATCACAAATCATAAATACATATATGTAATGTGGCATTTTATCTAATGTATGCTTATTATGTCATTTGATGTTTTAAATTATCATAGATCATTTTGTTACTCATAAAGTTGAGGACTCACAAGATATAGTTTACAAAAAATGGTCAGAAGAGATGTGACAGAATAAATCCTGATTTTTAAATACGATCATGCTCCAAAAATGCTGCAGAGGAAGAACTGACTGCAAGAAACTGAAAAAAGGAAGAACATAAAAAGTTTGAAAACATTGTGAGTACATCCCACCATGAATCATATATCAAGAATCAAAGCAAACTGTAAGCTGAATGTGTTGTTAAACCTCTAAATCTTATTCTTCCTAGTGGGGGAAAGAAATATCGTTTTCGATCAGAAATCAAAGTTTAGAGGAAATGTGGTGTTTATTTTTAGAAATACTCATTTTATCTTTCAGGATTTTACAAAGATCAAGCATCAGTGACAGTTCAGTGTATCTGTTATATGCTGATTAGGAGCAGCTCACACAGTGCTAAGTGTTTTAAAGCGTTTCTCCAGGAAAAGACGATCGAGCAGTGCAGATAAATCCATGCCACACAGCTATCACATTGTTTGTGATAATTAAACTCTGCCATCCCTAGCTGATGGTGAAAGAGACTTCAGTTGGGGAAAACATGTCACAAGCTCCCAGTGGGTTTGTTTGTATTGTCAGTGATGGTTTATCAATACCCCAGATCTTAATCTTTCTTTCTCTGGCCCTCCGGGGGCCCCCGGGCCTTTCTACATCGACCTTTACCAACTGGCATTACAACATGAGTGAATGACTTCAAGTGTGGAGATTGTCTTTAAATCCCCATGGAAATTAACCTCAACGCCAATGTTTTGCTTCCTATATCCACTTTAATGGCTTTTTTAATGAAACTGTAAAAGGGACCCTTTAAATTTAGCAATCACACGTAAAACTTTAATGTTCACACAATGACTTATTCCAGCCAGTTTTTGGCGTTGTGGTCTACTACTGTAAGTGACCCGTCAGAGACATGCAGTCACCACTGATTTAAAGCTATACACTGTATGTGAGAATATAATGTAAAAAAATGAGCATGTGGATGAGACAGAGTATTTTAGTTTGATGGGAAAAGTCCATAAAGGTTTATCAGCTCTGGCAAATCTCAAACAGCGAGGCAGCAGTCGTGTGCTCTAAAAATATAATAATGGCTGCCATATTGGAAAAGAGCAGCCGTTTGGAGGCATTTCATCAAAATCATAAACTCTTTCCCTCGGGCTGAGCTCCCACTTCTTCATGGGACCTTGACACCAGAGGTTAGCGAGAGGTGAGTGTCTCTCTATCTTCAGCATATAGAAGAATGGACTCCCACATGTCCCCGCTGGCCCTGAAGGCTATCAGGTTCAGGCATCTATACCTTGAAAATGCTCCCTGTCCAGTGTCCCCTTTCATTCATCATTGCCCTTATAATGTCTGGAAGAAATATGCTGCTGTAAGTATCATCTTTCATGGGTGTCACAGGTTGAGTCTCCCATTTGTTCTGGAGCCATAAAGTTCCTGTAATTCTCTGGGTAGCCCCTGCAGGCGTCGGAGCCCGGCAGTTAAGTCTGTTTAAACAAAAAGACAACAGGGCTGTGGCACTTTGGGAAATACAGTTGGATGACCAGAGTTTGGTATGGTTCAGTAAGAGGATTATATCGGACTTATTCAGGTATCTGAGGTAGCCAATAATACGAAATGTAATGTTATAACTTGAACAATATTCTGGTCGTTTTTATTATTTTATCTGAGAATAACATTTACCCCATTTACCCCCGTGAAGTACAATATCTTTCATATTTTCCTTTAGTCTTTTCACCAACACACAGACGGGGCAACAAATGCATAAACTTTCAACAACTCTCCAATGTGCATCTATTCAAAAATAAATAAAATATTTTATTAAAGTCAAGTGTATCTTTAAGTAAAGCCTCTGAATATGAGAAGCTGCAGCAAGGGTTAAAAATTACAAGTAAACTAAAGCAACTAAAGTCACAAAAATGTCTATAGGAGACAGACAGAAGAACTGTAAGAAATGCATTAATACATTAACGATAATGAGACTGTTGTAGAACAAGATGATGATATTTTTGCAGAGATTTGACAAAACAGCCTTTCAGCCTTCAGAATGGTTCTTGTGTCCTATTAGGAAATATCCTGCTGAAACCTTAGTGAGATGTTTATCCTTTATCCCGTCGTCCTGGTTACATGAAATCATGTTTTCATTCTTTAAGCCATTCATAGCCATGCGAGACCAAACTATTGTTAGAACTATGGTACATCTACAGAATGCGATCCAAATTATCAAGTATTTCATCCCCGTGTTTCCATAAACCGTCCAGGATGCAGCGTCTCTAAATAAAAGCTTCAGTGGCTGCCTGAACTGGCTAATCATCTGGAAGACTGAACCTGTGAAATCTTATGATGATACACACATCACATGAAGACGCTGCACTGTTAGCTTCATCACTTCTAGATGCTGTAACTCAAGTAATGAATGTCGGTGGAAGTTGACGGATGTGATAATTAGCACAGCGTCTTCAAACTGCAGGCTGGGTTGATGTATCAAAGTGTCATCCAGTTGACTGGCCTAAGGTTCTCCAAGAATAGGACCAAATATCACCTCAGATGTCTCTGATGTGATAGATTAGGAACCTCAGTCCTCTCATAAATCTGCCGACATGACAACAGTTTTAGTGAGTTGCTTATGTGTTTAATTTGTGTTTTAGTGTTTACATCTTGTTTTTAATCATCATTGTTAGAACCGTGTGCTGCTGGCATCATCAGATACGATGCACATCTGATCTGTAGTTGATTTATAGATTGTGAGTCAATGACTCAACTTCAAGTTTAGATTTTCTATTTGTGGAGAGCTCCTGTCCATACGATGCAATGTCAGATTCTCTTTTTTATCCTTTTGGGGTATCAGGGGTCCTCGGTCAGCTCACCTACCTTCTCTATCATTTATCTTCATCCATTCCAGCTCAACATTTCTGGTCTTTTTTTCAGCATGTTCGTGTCTTCATGGTTTAAGATGTGAGAAACTGTTTACTGCAGCTTTAAAACTAATAAAGCCGCGTGGTGATTGTACAGATTCAAACACTATAGACTATTCATTGTCTTTGCTTTCTTATCTACGCTGGTTATGAGTGTAGACAATAGATTTCAGGGAAGGTCACAGCGACAGACTAAATTAATTACAAGCATTTGATTTTAATTCTATTATTTTATAATGTTGACATGACATTAAAAGCGTATGTTTTTTATTGCTTTGGCTGGGTCAGAAACTGTTGCTGGTATATTGAGACACTGTATGTGACTTTGGCCTATAAAAATGAATGAAATGAATCACGACTTGATATTTACTTTTACTGTGTGTAACACGATTACACGAAGGCAGCATGGAGACACTGTCGCCTTACAGCTAGAAGGACCTGGACTTCCTCTCTGCTGTACATTTTCCCTCCACAGGCTACAAAGAACATTCAAGTGTATTTGAGACTCAGAGGTGTAAACTTTAGATTGAAATCACTGGAGGTAAACATGTGTAACCTATACAGTGTTCTTCCACCAAATATCCTGTTGCGGTATTGTATATCCCACCTCTGGAGCAGAAGGGGGTAAGACCCATAAAATCATGAATTACTGCATATAAGGTGCTGATAAAAGTGGCATGTGCTACTATAGATTTACATAGTGATGAGATTAACTTCTACACTTTGAAACTAAAGATGGATTATGGAGCGGGGAAAGTGGGCTACTTCCACGCAGCCACTCAGGGACTTAAACCAAGAGTTTACTGTGTATTAATTGGTTTGTGGTAATGTAATTACTTGCACACAAGGGTATCATGCAGTCATTTTGCTTTTCTTGAGGGGGCATAGTTTCACAATGTATATGTTAATGTTCACACCAGCAATTATCTGCCTTGGCTTCTATGTTTCTGATCAATCTGCCCCTTATCAGCAACTATGTAGAACTATAATTAAATAACAATTACTAACACTATACTGCATTTAATATATTATATTGTACAAGAAAATGTTAATAGGAAAAGGCTTTAAACTGCATTATCTGATTAGCTAACTAGTACCATTATACTGTTGGGGGAGCAGAGTTAAACAAATATTAACATACAGAAAAATGTAGTTACACTTATTCTGAAAATAGAATTTAACAATTTCTAATCTCATCCAATCTCAAATATACGAGGAGCCATCTCAAGATGAATGAATCTGCTTGCACATACATTGTTCTAAATAGCGATGCCATCCATCCAAATGCTAACGTGACACCAACATTATTACCTAGCCTGTCTCATGAAGGAACATACTGTCAGTTCAGTTTATTTTCTGCTTGCATCATTACATGCACCTTCCCAAATAAGTTTGTGTTTGATCAAATTACCACAAAGTCATTTACACACAGCGTACCGGGGGCAGCAATATTCCAACATGGAGCTGCTATCTGGGCTGTAGGAAAAAAATAATGAATCTGCCATGTGTAGTCTGATGGGTGAATTGTACTTAATGGGTACAGTACCTGAAGGTGACATGGTATATACACAATATACAGAAAGTAGAAGAACCAGGGGTCAACAGCCCACAGCTAATCCCCCCGTGAGGGTTCATCCAGACACGTTGGGCAGAAAGCTGGAAAATTATATTACAAAGCTAAACACACAACGACAAACACATTCATGTCTAAAGGACAATTTAAGATATTCAGTTCAGTAAAACCGAAGCACATGAAGGGAACTCATGCTGACACACAACGTTTAGCATCTCGCTATGGGCGTTGGTGCAAATGAAGCTGCAGACTTTGGTTATGACGAGGCTAGTTAGCTAACCTAGCTAACCTACATTATTCAATGACAACAACACAAACCATCTCCACTTTGGTCAAAGTTTACCTTAACCTTGTTTTGACCAAGCTAGCAGCTAATATGTGATTACTATGTATTGTATAAAGTATATACATTATTATAATAGAAGGTAACCATATGTTAATATAGTGATGGCTCTGACAGGACTCGTCTAGAGGCTCCAAATGTTAGCAGCCGACGTACTGCATGCCTGCAGCCGACGTCCTGCAGCCGACGCCCTGCAGCCGACGTCCTGCATGCCTGCAGCCGACGCACTGCATGCCTGCAGCCGACGTCCTGCATGCCTGCAGCCGACGCCCCGCATGCCTGCAGCCGACGCCCCCTGCAGCCGACGTCCTGCATGCCTGCAGCCGACGCACTGCATGCCTGCAGCCGACGTCCCGCATGCCTGCAGCCGACGCCCTGCATGCCTGCAGCCGACGTACTGGTGCATAAATGCTACACGCGCATACATTTAAAGTAAAGCTTGTATGTGAAATAGTGCATTTGGCCACTTGTTATGCCATTTTCAAAACAGGGAAAGCTTAAATTACAGGTCAACCAGAAAGACATATTGTCACTAATGGTGTGCATGATTTGTTGGGGACAATATGTTTACTTCTGCTTTGTTTATATTTACAAAAAAAATAAAAAAATATTCACTGCTGACATGACTTGATGAACAATCACTTAATGCATGTCAGTTGCTGGTGAGATATGTTTGACACAGAAACCCTGAGCTAACGTTCCTACTATTAATCACACTGTCCTTTCTGCTGTTGCAT
Organism: Pampus argenteus; assembly: GCA_036937835.1. Lineage (NCBI taxonomy): Eukaryota > Metazoa > Chordata > Actinopteri > Scombriformes > Stromateidae > Pampus > Pampus argenteus. Next base: position 23,870,111 of record CM072870.1, read on the forward strand.
GCATTAGCGCTTAAATTCAAGCTTAAGTGATTGCTGAGGAATCTGAGTCTTGTCATTATTTTTCACATGGATGCATTTACAAGCCTTATTTATTGTTTTTATCTACAGTAAATTATCTTTAATCATTACGGCTATTGTTATTGTCAGTCTAATAGCTACAGTACAGATGCGCGAGTAGTTTTCTTAATCTTATGCAATTTCACAGTTCTTTTTTTCACCTGATGGAAGCAGTTTTGGGTTTGGAGCAGCTCTAATTATAAGCTGACACAGCTTTACAGCCTCTATAGCTGCAGTGATGTTTCGATGTGTCTGGTTAAACCTGGATGTCAGTCCGCTGTCTGTCAAATTAGAGATCCCTGATGAGGAAATTATCGTTGACTATGGTGTCTTTCACAAAAATGTGTAAATGTGTATGCAATGCTAATTGTTTTGTAAGGTATATGTATGTATGTATTGTAATGTTTGCATCCACAAAGTGCTAAATGTTGTAAGGAAATGGCATTATGTTCAGTCCAACTGCATCATGTTAATTGCCTGAGGCACGAATGACTGATGACTTCCTTCATTATCTTTGCATGTTAGAGCCGTGTGACACGCAACAAATCGATGATTACAAGAATCTTTACAAGTTTCCACATAATACATTTAAATCAAAAAGCCATTTTCATTGGTATAAAGTACATGTTCATTTATTTAGACTGATATTATCATATCAGCCCCGTCTGCAGGGTGTATTTATCCAACAATATGAGTAGATTCGACATCATTAGTAACGTCTATACTATTATGTTACATTCAGAAGTGATTTAAATACAAAAGGTAGATGCAGAGAACTAGAACAACACATTTCAGACAACCTGCACATCTGGTAAAATATTATTTGAATTCAATTCATTTTGTGCACATGAAAATGCAGTAATTTAATAAAGAAGTAGCCGTTCTTTTGAAATGAAATCGTACTTACAGGGTGCGACTGTGACCCTTCTCTGCACCAACCCGATGGTGCTCTGACCTTAACGACTCAGAAATGGTTGGTAATTACTGGAGCTGACTCTGTGAATGAAATATATACAATTCCATCATTCTGCTAGCGCTACCACCAGCTCATGCCCTGAAGTCTACAATCCATCATACTGAGATGGTCTGGCATGTGCTTGTTACATGTAGCTGACAGCTCAGTGACCATACGTGTAAACGCAGAGGCCCTTTTCACAGATCTTGAAAAGGTCACTGACTGAAAAACCTATTAGATACAGAAAGGTATTATGGATTCTGATGTTGGCTGATTCGTGTCAGTTGAAGATCACAGGTTGAGGTTTGTGTGTTCTTCTTCGTATTTTTATAGTGTCTGTACATTTGTATTTGTCTATTTACACTGATAATAAATAAGTTTGCTGAAATAATTAAAAAGCTGTTTGTGTGTTTTCCTTAAACCTCTTAGAGTCGTATGAAAAGTGATCTTTATCGATGCAAAAGGTCTCAGGAGGAAGTCAGGATGGATTATTGGCCGTACAAAACAACTGACTTAATCATTGAAGACCTCGATTCATACAAATGAAAATTCATTTGTATGAAAATTCATATGCAGAGTCCTGTTTGAAAGCACTAACAAATATTTTTCAAAACTTATTTTGTCATTTAAGAATGAAAACGTCTCTCCGAGCGTCTGGAGAACAGTTGATGTGGTACCTGTTTCATGGCAGACATGTTGGTTAAAAAGTGTAACTTATATACTTGGTTGGTTTCATCCTAGTGCTGCAGTAAGCATACATAATATAAACTCAGCTAAATGAAACGCTGCTCATGTATGTCATCAGTCACAGCCGTGCATTTTAAGACAGGTTGTAATTATCAAATTCAAGCATATATTCTTGAAATACCACTAAACAAAACTTTGCAAAACATTCAGTCCCGATGATGTTCTTGAGATAGCCCACTGTGTATCATTAAGGCTGATTTGCATCAAGACATGAAGAGGAAACACTCTGCATATTATTTTCATGCCTCGGTCTCCATCAAGGAAACATCCAGTGGGCTCGAAGATGAGCCAGCTCAAACACTCGAGTGAAGAGAAGAACACAGGATGAATGTCTGCGCTCGCTCATAAATTCTCGTGCCTTTTAATACACCAGCGCAAGACAGAAGCAAACACATTTCAGCGCTTCACCTTTGTCAGCATTTTCTTTTGTTCTTAATGCATTCAGCCATTCTCTTATAAAAAAAAAAAGTTTTAGAGGGGTTGGCTTTTCCTCTCTTCCTGCTCATATGCTGACAGGGTTTTTGCATGTGTATCCTCGGGAGACAGATCTCTCCAGCTGGGAGGTGTTTTACAGACTTTACAACAGAACAGCTTTACCCTCCAGGGACTCTCAAACAGACACAAATCACTTTGACATATCTTTCTTCCTCCTTTTCATACAGGATAGAGACACTTGGAGAAATGGCCAATGCTGCATAATATCTTAGATTCCAGTAACATGACGTTGAGAATAAATGCAAAAGTTATGTTGTCAGTCAAAATAAGATTACATGCTCAGTACTCAGTTTAAATTACACAGATTAAACATGTAATGCTGCATTTGCACACGGTTCGGTTGACTTCAGGCTGCATTTATTCATGTTTGGTGTTATAGACACTCCCTGTCAATATGCCAATACTGCACATTGAGAGCAAAATAGTTCATGATCACACCGATGCAGCCACTGCAGCAATATGGAAATCCTCTTCATGGTTTGAACCGGCAAGAGAGGGATTAATGGAAAAAAATCCAAGCTGTGAGAGGAGCACCATACAGGCTGCTCATGTCACTGCTCTCCTCCTGACTGAGCTTTGAGTGAGGTCTACTGGACTGTTGAAAAAAACCTTTCAGAAAATATTATTTACAATAATTCAAGATTTTCTCTTCATCTTGTCATCTAGTTCTGTCTACATCTTGCGTATTAGCCTGCTGTCTGGCTGCCACCATAAACTCAGCACATGACACACCTGTAACACACCTGTAACACACCTGTGACACACCTGTGACACACCTGTGACACACCTGTAACACACCTGTGACACACCTGTGATGCTTCAAAAGGAAAGAAAAACAACATTTGAAACGTTGCCACTTTTCATGTGGCTGTCCAGTCAGTGTTAATGGATCAACTTCCTCAGTGTGTTGGTTTATTCACAGAGCTTGCTGGTAACGCCTACATGTACCAGGATGCATTGCGCGCGTCTCGTCACGTAAGACAGCAGGTGAGTCAAAGTTACTGAGCTGTGTTATCTGTCTTTACTGAGGCTTAGTTTCATTAACAACCGTGTTGTCCGGATGTATCAAACCGGTGGACAAGTATCGTAAAACAAGCAGTTATGTCGCAAACTTACCGAGTTGTGCCGGTGGCGGGTGGACCGTCACAACGCCTCCAATCCGCCGTCTCTTTTTTACCGGGACCAGAGTTGACAAAGTCTGATATAAGTCCGATATTAGTCCGATACGTATCAGGAAAGTTTGACCAAAACACAAAAGTTCTCCATTAAGCGCGTGAACCCTGGTCTGCAGAGGGGCGGAGCCAGATCACCGTCACAGGTAACGTTGTTTATGTTTATTTATGCTGTTTCTTTACTTATTGTTAACTTTATTGATTTTTCTTCTTCTTTGCTTTGTTGGAGTATGTACCGTGATATCACGTGAACTAGCAGCTTTCCTCCATCTCCTCCACTTCACTTTTAACTTCCTGCCCTCCATCTGGCCCTATTGCGTCATAGCAGTCATGTGACTACAAACAACCTATTGCTGTTTCACATTAATTAATGAGATCTGAACTAAAGTGATGCGTCAGCCTTTCATTTGCATCAGATTAGATCTCAGTGTGACAGTGAGAATATGAATGACCTTATGACCTCTGGTTATAATGACTCTAATTATCTGAGTGCATTTACACTACAATAACTGAATCCAGTGACTGTGGGAGGAAAGCGGGATAGTTAACGGCTCATCTCAGTAGCGACAGGAATGTATATGTGGCTACTTTGAACTGCGAAGGTCAGATATGCTAGTTAACCATCATATAGGATCTAGTACAGGTACACCAGGTCCTCTTTCACTAATGATTTCTCCACAACGCGGGTCCAAGTGATTAAGCCTGACAGAAATGTTGTATATCATTATTGGGATGATTGTGTGTTTTTCTCTTTGTTTCTTAACGTCCATGGGATGCAGTCGATAGCGACCTGTGATGGTATTCTGACTGATTTACTGCGGTTAGAGGTGGACGTTACACAGACACACACACGCACCGCTGCTCTTTTATTCTGCTTGATCTTTCACAGATTCCACCCCAGTTACTAATTATGCAAAGTTGACCCGTTCTATCAAGACGCCTGTGAAGCATATAAGTTCAGTCAATAGTGGTGAAAAGAGAGATCTTAAGTGTTGAGCCTGATGAATATAAACACATCACTCGTTTTTTAAACAATGAATATATCATTTTTATTTGAATGCAGCTGTTAGCGTCCTCTGTTACCGTGTGCATACTGTGTGAGCTGATGTTGAGTGACTTGTGAAACTCTTATTGCCTTCAGATGCATTTCATCAGTCCAGCAGTGGATGACCTTGATGAAGTTTGATGCTTCACCAACTAGAAAAGCAAAATGAATGAATATTCTTCAATTTAGGCCGTTTCCAGGGATTTTTTCATCACGAGATGCACAACAACACAACAACAACACAGCAAATCAGCGCCGACGTGCTGTCAGAGCTTTCATTTTCTTGTCATCTCCGATCCCCTGCAGGGAGCTCAGGAGGACTCACAGCAATTAATGACTTTTTTGGTCATTTAAACAAGGACGACGTTGAATTTATTTTGCTCAGTGACTTTGAGTGAGTGTGTCTCTGTGTGGTGTGCTTGCTTTAGCCTATTACTTGTGATATGAGAAAATAAAGTGTAATGTGACAGCAAAGCCCAGTAATATATGTCACAGTCCATTTAAATGTCGCTGCCAGGTGGGCAGCTGCTCAGAGTGGACTGTAAAGCTGGACTCTTATAGGGAGTATTGTACATAAGAGGCACAGATTTAGGAGGGAGGCATACTGTGCTACATTTATTTTATAGATAAACCTACTAGTTTGTTTACAGATTACAGGAATATCTCTCCATCTCATAACTCTATTCAGTATCTGCCTGTGGACATTTTATAACTTGCTTATTTGCAGAAGAAGGCAGCAGCTCAGATTCACAGCAGTTCTAATGAATTTCAGTAGTGATCCAGTTTCACAAGCATCAAAATGTCCATAGAAACTTCTGAAGCCACTGAAGACAGACGCTGTCTGCCTGTCTGCCTGTCTGCCTGTCTGTCTGCCTGCCTGTCTGTCTTCCTACCTGCCTACCTGCCTGCCTGTCTGTCTGTCTGTCTGTCTGTCTGTCTGTCTGCCTGCCTGTCTGCCTGCCTGCCTGCCTGCCTGCCTGTCTGTCTGTTTGCCTACCTGCCTGTCTGCCTGCCTGTCTGCCTGCCTGTCTGCCTGTCTCTCTGCCTGCCTACCTGTCTGTCTGTCTGCCTGCCTGCCTGTCTGCCTGTCTGTCTGCCTGTCTGTCTTTCTGCCTGCCTGCCTGTCTGTCTGCCTACCTGTCTCTATGCTCATTCTTTCTGGATTGATTGGGCGGGGAAACATTTCTATAATCCAGCAATTGCATCACCTGCGAATCATATTTGGTAAAGAAATGAGTAGTTTATAAATGTACTTTGTAGATATATTAATAATTTGGGGTGACGGCCAATAACTAATGTTAAACATTAATTTATAATTATTTTAAAAATTCAACATCTTATCTCTCTCCAGATCTTATGCCAATAAATTAACATTACTGGCATCATCATCATCGGGGCTTGAGGGTGAGGAAGTGATTTTGTCTACAGTTGGTGCTTTTCTCCAACATCACATTGAGGAAATGTGGTACACGCTATGAATAAAACATGCTCACTATTTCCTCACACATGCAGTGTTCTGGTACCTCTGCCGCAGGAATATAAACACAACATCTGAGTGCTTCTTACAGATATCCTGCCAGATCATTTGGTCCCGCCGTGTTTAAAGTCATATTTCTCAGATTTTGATTAGTTTTTGGTAGGTACAGTAGGTGATTACTGTAATGGTTTTTATACATTTTCAGACATAAGAGGAAATGTTTTCAGGGATGGAAATATTCCCTCAGCGGTATGTGGACCTTCTACTGAACTCAATATGGAAATATAAAATAATCTGTTACATTAGGATAAATATCCTTCATTTAAAATGATACTAAGAGTCATAATCATTAAGATTTAATGACGTGTGTGTAACATCTTAATCTGGACATTAACTAATTGTATATTATTAGTGGAGTAATATTCTAAGTTTATATTTAAATCTAGTACCGTGTTACTTTCCACTGCTGCTTCTCTACTGTTCACTTCTAAGAATAAAGTCATGATTCAAATAGAAACACAGACAGACGTTATGTTATACATATTAAATCCTGTCTGAACACTGTTTACCACTTTCATTATGATTTTCCCTTTAAGGAGCCCTTTGAGTAACCTTAAAATTGGTCCTCTGGGGTCTCATTATTGTACAGAATATACTGCTCACTTTCTGTTTGGGGGATGTTTTGTGGACAACTAACACTTCTTTTTATTTTCCAATTTGCAGTTCGTGTTCTTGCATTATTTACAGACTCTCTACTGCATGAATCCCTGCCTGATGATGTCTTTTATTTACGAGTTGCAGTAATAGATCTGTTATGTTTAACTGGGGCAGTAAAGGACAACTGTGTTTTATCTTCTGCTTACAGAACATACTTTATGTGCTTAACACAGAGCAGGAAATAGATAAGTAAAAATAATCTTTATTTTTTACTTTAGAAAGTGGTTGCCAGCAATAATTCAAATTCTCATTTCAGACAAAAATAGACGGACGAGGAGCTACTGTTAAATATAGTTATTATTATTTATTATTATTATCCATACAGGCGCAAGTATTTATTTCTTCATCTAAATGTTGTATTAATTAAATTTGTCCTTTCATGTTGAAAACAGTATAAATATGGATGTATTCATGTTTAACTGAGAGCAGCTCATATACATTAAGTGACATGCTAACATCCGTCTGTATCTGCAGATGATGGATGAGTTATAGCTCCTAGTTGAAGTCATTGTGTTTGTGGTCACATGTTGTAACAATGTTACCTGTAAACAGGCCTCGTGTCACCAGCAGTGAACACCTGCAGTCAAACTTTCAGAATCACACGACTTGTTAACTATTAAGCAGAAGAGAAATAACAACATGAGGCCTCGTATCATTTCTCATCTGCTTCTATGTGAAGTCGTCAGTGCTCGGCTCACACGTCTAGCTTCTCTGTTGTGCAGCATTCATATGGTTGGACGCGTCTTTAAGGATTCAGAACGATGGTTAGTGTTAAATGACATCCTGACAAACTGGGTCAAATTAACAACGACATTCATTCATTCATTCCACACGGGTCAGGAAGATGAACATGAACATGAACATGAACATGAACATGAACATGAACACGAACACGAACATGAACATGCAGGTGTTTTTCAGGTAAGAAAAGCCTCTTTTGGTTAAATATTAAAGAAGTCAATGTGTCCTTTCTTTCTATTTAATGGACATCTTTCTGTAACCTTAATCAAACAAATATAACCATAAAAATGGCAGTGAGCAGTTTTCTACTTATTTCCTTTATAAATCTTTTCTTGTTACGATGATGAAAAATAAACACGATCCAGTAGTTAGTTTCCTCCAAAATAATTTTCTACTACATTTTTAGGAGACGCAATTCATGATAATGATTCAAAAACAAGAGCAGACAAAGTCAGGGACTTATTTTATACCTGAACACTCCCTTCCTGTCTGCCTCCTCTTTTTTTACGACAGTCTAGTTTCTCCAGAAATGCTGCTGGCTATAATGTGGACTGTCAGTGAAAAATATAAAATTGTTGGAGGCCATTACTTCCAAGTCATTAGTTAAAGGAGGGCGGACTGAACAGTCTCATGAAATCATCTGTGGACCAGGTCACTGCAGCACAGCGTGAATTAGTATGAATGCTTGGAAAGTCATGAATCGGGTCAATTTGAGGGAACAATGTTATAATTTTTATTTAGTGGAAGTAAGAAAAATGCATTTATATGCTCTTTAATCTTTAATTCACATGCATGAGATCTTTAGCCTGTTGTAGATCATTCATTTCACCATAAGTCTTCATCTGTCCAGTCCAGGAAGATGTCTTACAATTATATCTGACAACTCTTGTGTGATTTAAAAGCTTTTATCTTGGTTTTTGCTTAAATTAAAATCCTTCTCTCCAGATGGTGCTTCCTTCTTCTCTCTGTGATCCATAGTGAGGCCAATCTATCACAACGATTGTTTTTCAATGTTCAAATTGTGGATTTGCATGAGCAGAGTCGAGTTTTGGACTGATTCAGTTTTTTGTGCAGCACAGCTGCAGATTCATTGTTTTTCTTCCTTTTTTCATTCTTGCATTTTCAATAATGATGTTCAAGGACTAAATTTGTGCATTTTTCTTACACCTAATTTGAAAAGTCATTATGATGCTTTCACGTTCTCTGATGTGCGAGACGAGAAAGCAAATCAGAAAAATCTCCATCTTTCCTTCAACTTTCCAAAGAATCAAATGAAACCAAATTTAACCAAAATTAAATCAGTTTTGTTTTGGTTTTATTTTGCATTAATTTTGTTTTGGTCATATTTTCTCCACATCTGTTGGTCATATTCACATTTTTAAAACAAATGACACAAATAACACAATGGATGATAATCAAGATTTGATTAACTAGACCAGGATTCAATTTGTTTCATAATAACTGAACAAAATCTCCCAAGAATCAAAGTAAACAAATAAGTTGTTAGTTTTTGTTTTTGTTTACTATTGCTATAAAACATAATTTCTGAAACTAGGGCCCTCTTTGTCAAAACTCTACGCATAAAAACTAAGAACATATGCACAATACAAATACTTTACATCTGCAAAAGCAAACACTTCATTTAAAATGAAACTCTTCTAAAATGGTATTTTTACATCACAACTTTACACACAAACAGTTCTTTTCACACTGATGTGCTAAATTACACTTTTCATTTGTGGCATCTTGTGCACTGGTAGAGCAGGTTGGCTATTAGCAATAAATCATAATCATTGAAGATAATGATGTGTGTGTGTGTGTGTGTGTGTGTGTGTGAGAGAGGAGAAGAAAGATGGCGGATGTGATCCTGTGAGGAAATGCGTCACAGTTCCAGTCAGAGGATGAGCGCGAGGTTTAAACAGGAAAATGGCGTCTGCCAGTTTCACACACCTCTAATAAAAAAAAAAAGCTCTAAAGCTCCTCGTGTGTGTGTGTGAGCGCGTGTGTGTGTGAGCGTGTGTGTGTGTAGCAGCAGCAGCATTTATGTGTGTTGTTAGTAAAGAAAGAAAGTGGTGAAAGCACCAGGAGCACAAGGTGCTGGATCCTGGAACATCTGAGAGATAATCAGTCGGCCGTATCACTGACTGTTTAACAGATAAACTACAATTACTGTGCACGGTGGCAAAGTAACACAAGCAGTCGACAAAGTGGAACAAACACAGATAATAATCACAGTCGTGTGAGACGTTCAGTGATTGTGTTTTTATCTCCTGCAAGACACGACGTGCAGACATGCAGTGAATACGCTGACAGCAGCAACGCAGCTTAAAGTAACAGTTATCTGTCTGCCCAGACATAAAGACATAAACCTCTAACTGTAACTCGGTGTCTCCGTTAGTCTCCGTGATTACGGCGCCGCTTTTCCTGGTCTCTCCGGGTGCTGGACTCCCGGTCCCGGTCCCGATGTTGTTTTCACACGCAGAGAGAAAAGGTTTGTCCCGCTGGTCCAGCGAGGGCGGATAATCCTTTAGTGTAACGTGTACATCGGTCATTTCTCAACCTGGAAATCTTCAGGTGTTTTATGTTCTCTGTGACATCGTGCACATGTGAACATTTGGCTGTGTAGGTGTGCAGCAGGGCATGCTGGGAGCATTCAGGCATTAAGTCAGGATTGTTTACCTACAGACACAGAGGCACAACAAGATTATAAAGATCTCTACATAAATACACTCATCTAATCTAATTAATGTACATTGATAATTTAATGTGTGAATGCAAACAACACACAGGCTTTTAGTGCTGAATGATGTGTCTAATGTAGATAACCGTGTACATATTGTTATCCACAATGACAGAGGGATCAGCTAATACGTAGACGTGGTACTTTACCGTGTTCTCCATGCTGAAGGACCCAGAGGTCACATGACTGTGAGACAGCCCGTTCTCTCTCCCAACTCACTTTGTAACGCATCATTTTTGAATGTGCAGGGTAGCCCGACTTCGATCGAACTCCCACAGCAGAAAAAGACGCCCTGAGACCGATGATGTCTTTATTAGGAGGAGGTAGGTTGGGTGGATGGCTAGATAGATGGCAAAAAGCTGCAGGAGGGACTCAGCTGCATGTTGAAAGATGACGCTGCAGCCTGCAGGAGTACCCAGGGCGTTAAAAAGTGATGCCAAAAGGCCCTGATCAGTGAGAGGTCAGTGAAACCATCAACTTTACGCTGAAACACAACAGCTGTTGGAGAAGAAAGCTCCATAAATGAGGCATTGACATTACAAAAGAAAAATTACATGAAAGGAAATAGAAAAAAAAAAGAGATTAACCAGATTAATTCATGTCAGTGAACACCAGATATGTTTTTGTCTTTGATTTAGCGCTCAGATCAGTAATTGTAGCAGCTTCTCTATGATATATGATTATATTATATAATATCCGATCCAGACATTAGTCTTTGTTATAGGTTGAGCTGAACAAGCTTCAAGCTTTTTAAAAAGAAAACTAGCGTTGAGCTTGAATGGACGAGCTCTTTATTATTACCAGTCTCACAGGCCGCTTGTCCAGTTTTACAGTAAGTACTCTTTGACGTTTGCTCTCTGCAAATAAAGATAAATCATAAATATTCATTCTGTCATTTTATCTGAACAAATGCTAAACAAAAACACTCTAAGTTTCCACAGCAGGATATAAATCCTCCGTCCCTAAAGTATTCATTTAAAGACTCATAAATTCAGCATTTAGTCAGACGGAAGCAGCCAGCCGGCGTGTCACGCTGTGAGCTGTGGTGGGGGGTGAAGTCAGTGCAGCTCGTCACTGCGTTTTTGCTTTTTTTTTTGCTTCTTAATTGTTGCTGCTGACTGATAGACATCTCTTGCTCAGTCTTGCTTTTGTTTGTCAAGAAAGGGGAAACAATGACGCTGGTGCAGCTCTATAAATCACATTACGTCAGTGAAAGTCTGTTCAAAGTCTCTAATGGGAGGAAGGAATGAGTGATTTGGAGGTAACAGTGTTGTATGGATGCAGTGTGTTGACTAAAAGCAACTGTTCTAATCACAACTTAATCAAACATTTATTGTACAGCATGTATGTTTGAAGTGGTGACGCACACACACTTGTGTTGTTTACGTGCTTCTGTGTGGGAATGTGAGTATGAATTATTATTATTAACAACCAACAGAAAGACTTTAAAAGGTGTTGTGTAACGACAGTCGGAGATCTCAGATCTTCCTGGTTCCCCCTCAGGCAAAAAAAAAAAAAATCCAGTTTTTTTAAGAAACTGTCATCTTTCTGATGATGACTTTTCCTACAGATTTAGTCGGTCTTTGAATATGCCTCAGAGAGAGCAGCGCAGTGTGCTGACAGATGCCTGCCTGCATTTCCCCCATCGGGCAGTGTTTTAAATTGTTTACAATGAAAAGTGCTGAAGGTTGATTTGAGGGTGTTTACGCGGGTAAATTCACGCTTCAATGAGTTTTATGTGAACTCTATTTCTGCATGTGATGGAGAAACACAGAAGGAAGCGGGACGAGGCCCTGGGCTTGATTTTTCTTTTGTCATCTCTGATCTGTGAACTGTGCGTGTGTGCAGCCTCCACCGCGTGCTTGTCCTTAAGGGCTTTTGCAACAACAGCAACAACATGGGTGAAAGGATAAATGCTAGTAATTGCATCTTTTAACGTATTTGTAATAAAACCTCTCGAGATCTCAATGCGAGTCTGATTGAAATAAGTTGCTTCCAAAGGCACACACTTGAAGTAGCTTTTTTTTTTTTTCTCTTTTCAAGTGTGAAGGTGAAGAGGGAAATATTCTTCAAACGCTGTTGCTGAATGTGTCAGTATTTGAGAGTCAGCACAGCAGTATTCGCTTGCAGAGGGAAATAATTGGCTGCAGTATGCAAAGGCATACATGTCAGTCTTCCTGGGTGCACCCACAGCTGTGATAAAGTCTATGAATTGTGCACCTTCCAACAGCAGCTTTGTTTTGATGTAGTTGTGTAAGTGATTCATGCCCCTTCATGAAAATCCACTATCAAAACTTTGACTTTTTTTTAGGCTTCATCTCAACAACTTTTTGTTTTAATCAATGCTTGTTCTCGTTTTTTTTTCTTCTGATGGTTACTCAGTGTTGTGATTTGCGTTATGTTAATCAACCGTGATTTAATGCCTCTGAGAGGACTTCAAAGGACAAAGCCAGAAGAGCAGCTGAGATGGGAAATGACAGTTTTCTTCACTCGCCTCCTCTGAAGCTGTTTCACTCCTCCGTGGTGGTTCTAACTTTGGGGGGAAGAAGGAGAATGGATGAGCACATTTTTTTTTTTATAAAAGCAGAACTGTGTGTGTGTGTGTGTGTGTGTGTACACATACTGTAAAAGCTTCTGGCTCCCATTTTGCTTTAATAGAAACAAAAGACGAATGCAGTGCAGAACACACATTCATTTTCAAAAATGGAACTTTCCTTCTTCTTATTACGGCCAACTTGAAATATGAATTTCAGCAGCCTTCTCCTTCTTCCTGGCAAAGTGTCTTTAATATCCACCTACACATTAATAACAAAAATTACAATAACCAGCGGTATTTGGCATTAAGGACGATATGACCTCATAGGCTTTCACTAAGTGCAGAATTTATTATTTTTTAACATAGTTCCCATAGTGTTCATGACACCTTCTCACCTCAACGTGCCCAGCGGTTTTCCACAGCGTGTCATATATGCAGCGTACCCGCAGCAGCAGCAGCAGGAAGGGAACACTAATAATGTGACAAAATACAGAGCCAAGCATTTTCTTTGAGGAAAATGCTGCAACCATGATTTCATGTAGAAAAGAAAATTAATGTGTCATTTCAGTCCTGAATCTTATCTGTCCTCTCAGAGTTTTTCAATACTTATTGCCACTAAAATTGTTGGATTTCTCCAGGCTTTTTAGAAAGAAAAAAATGGCAGTGAAATATGCTCTGTATATGCAGTTGATGATAGTATGATAGATTGATAGTGACTGAGGAGAAAATGCTGGTGTGGTAATATTCATCTGCTCTTAACCAATGGCTTTTTTCTGCTTTATCTCGGACAAAGTGATGGAGAACTACGTTGATGCTCATATATATATATATATATATATATATATATATATATATATATATATATATATATATATATATATATATATATATATATATAGTATGTAAACAAACACACAGTTTACTTAAATATATCATGACACACATGTAAAAACTAAATTCTCAAAGCCAGGGTTGAAGCTGAAGTTATAAATGGACATTTTTAATTGCTGCATCCTGATAGTTGATGTGGACTAAAATCCCTCGAGGGACAAACGTGTTCATCAGAACAGAGAACTGACCCGTGCAGGCCAACGGAGAGAAGTTTCAGATCCCTGTTTTTGTCTCCTGTCATCAATCACTCCATTGTGCTAATGAACCTGTTTTCACTGTCGACTCCACATCCACAGGAGAATCATTTCTAAAACTGCACCCTTTCATCAGCGCTTCGTGGACTACAAGCCCCAGCTGTCAGTTTGATTCACAACGGTCACCGGCTTGGCATAGAAAACAAAATGCTGCTCGTAAATGTACAGTATGATTCAGGAGGAAGGCAGCACCAACAGATACATAGGACGTCTCTTATCTGAAACACCTGCACAGCTGGTCTCAGATGGCCTATTCTCAACTGTATGACATCATTAGTTTAGCTTGAGCTTCTATCACTACATAGACTTAACTGTTATCTCACAAGGGACTCGCACCTGCAGTCCTGTGCATCGCTTCCCACCCCATGTGCTTTTTCCACATATCACTTTTCTTCCTCCCGTGATGCCCCATCATCATCATCTTCTTCTTCTTCTTCTTCGCCGCCATCAGCATTATCTTCATCTCCAGCCCCTGTCGTGTCATCTCTTTTTAGAAACTTACTCTTTTCTCTTTCAGTTTTCCTCATTCACTCTGTCCATTTGTTCTCCTCTCTATTACCTCTGTTTCCCCTCCTCCCTGCTCCTTTTCTAACCCATCTACTGTTTTCTCCTGTTCTCTCCGCCTTGCTAAACAGAGCCCCACATTATCCCCCTCCTGCTTCTATCAGGGGTAGCTAGCCTGTCAGCCTCAAGCCTTAGTTAATCACTCAGGCAGCCAGGCAGTCGGGCAGCTCGCTGCTAGCTCCCTGGACACTAATAGCAAGACAAGCATGGAGCGAAAGCTGAGGTGGGGTGGGGGGTGGGGGTGGAGGACTCATTAGGAGTACAGGTATTTAAGGAAATGGTCCCTTCCAAATCAAAAGATAATTTGTTTTTGTGAGGCAGGTTGGAGGTATGTATGTATCAGGTAGTATGCTCGCTAGGCCTGTTGACATTATCAATTTGAGGCTGGAAAAATGTTTCCTGTGTTCCGATCGCGTCTTTTATCCCCGAAAGAAAGGTTTGGTTTGATACCCGGAGGTGGTTTTTTATGCTGACTCCATGTTCCGGCCGCGCCAACAGGGCGCCAACAGGGCAGGACTCGATAAAGTTGAAATATGACCTCCATTTGCACAACGACATTACTTCAAATAAAAAAGGCTGCTGTCAGGCGTCTGAGGTGATCAATGCCTCTCAACAAACCCTTCATGAATGTGAATGTGAATAACAAAAAAATCATAACCAACAGGAAAATGAAAGAATAAAGACGTGGTTGACATGACAACTTCAGGGTTTACTTTAATGTCCCAACGTCTTTATGTGGAAGAGACAGACGTAGAAACGCATGAACTGAGTTATACGGGAAGGGGACTATATCGTTTTAGAAAGAAGAAATGACATTATAAATGAAATGTATGTATGTATGTAATGTATGTATGTATGTATGTATGTGTGTATGTGTGTGTGTGTGTGTGTGTGTGTGTGTGTGTGTGTGTGTGTATGTATGTATGTACAATTTGAGTCATAACTAAACTTACATATCACACCTTTCTACAGTCATACAGACGCAGATACAACATAAGAGTGATATGTCCAATAAAAAGGCATGAAGGGGCATATCAGTAGTTATGTGTAACACATGCACTCTCTAATGTTCATACTCTACAGACCCCTGAAGAAGAAGAAGCCAGTGAACCAATGGGGCGTCATTACATCCATGTTGTGGTTACTCTACTCGCCACGTTGTGCACCGTCTAGCAACGGTTACACAGAGGTCTTTTTATTTAAAATGTAGTTTTAATACCAACATAGACACTATTTCTGACATAATCTCAACAAATATTAAACATTATGAGCATGAAAACGATGTCGGGGTTCCTGTTATTATCTACACCTCTTAAAATCTGTCCATTATCAATTAGCTGGAAGATAAGAAAACTAAAAAAAAGCAGCAGCGCTCTGGGTGCAGAGGAAGTGGACCTGTCACTATGTTGACATGCCTGCTATTAGAGGAACGTTCTCAGGTGCAGTGGCTGGCAGTCTCCAGTGTTTACTGGGGAGCATCATTAGCCTGGCGTCTCACAGCCTTAAAATGTCATATATCCACAGTAATGAACTGTGAGAGCACGCACTATTCCCAAACTTCCCTGCTGCAGCACCCACATTAATCCAAATGCTCAAACTCTGCAACTCGAGTCCCTCCACTCATTAACAGTGGCAGATATCAAGATAGGAATAATGAGGAAGTGCCCGCAAGTCAGGACATATATTAAAGAAATAGAAAGAGAAGAAAGGAGAGAGAGAGAGAGAGAGCATAAATCCTGTCATAAATGGGAAAATACCCTCGAGGAAGATGACAAGCAGCATGCATTCAGATTGTTTGGAGACGGTGGCAGCAACATAATCAACTCATTTGTAGTCTTACGAATAAAGAGCGCTTTTATACAGAGCAACTGTTTTTAATACATAACACGGTGCATAACGTTCAGCCAGAGTCTCCTGCAGCATTTTTGAACATGTCCTGATACAATATTACTGCTATATGTCAAAATCCAGAAGTATTAAATGACTCATGCTACAGTTGCATGTATTAATTATACATATTTCTGATTAAACTCATATTTATTTGCATGTGCAAAGCTACAGATTTACATTCCAGCCACAAATCCACATGCATTTTATTTATATATGATGTATTAATTTGTGTAGCTGATTGTGTGCAAATAAACAAAAACAAGATTTAAAATGTTTTATCGGTTTAAAAATGAGGATGATTATTACAGATATAACTATAACCTATTATAATCAATAACACTTAATTCAGATTAATAGCAGCGACCAATAAGTATAAGAGAAAATATCAATATCTGGTAGATATTGGCGACTTTCACTTCATTATTAGGAGACTGTATTCATCGTCAAACATATATATTGACACTAAAATAATGTTTTGCACTTTCATCTGATTATAAGTTCAGCTACAAATCAAAGCGAAGACATTAAACTACTTTATATCATAAATAATCTTTCCAAGTGTCTTCAGCTGCAGAAGCTGATTCTTAATACACATCCATCAATCAACGCTGAGATTATATCAATATGAAATCTTGCCAAAGAATTACTGTGCAGGTATTGACTGAATATTGTTTTCCATTTCACGGCATCACAATATATTATATTGCAACTCATTACACTTCTCCACTGTCAAGGTAATATGTAATGCTGATAGATATAAAAGCCAAATGGCCAGCGTCCATCCATGACTTGAAGATTTATTACGAGTCCACCTTATGCAGCAAATTTAAACAGACTGTGTAACTTTAAACTCCAGTTTGACCAAGCAGAACTGTGTTTAGATGAAATTGTTTCCCTCATTATAACACAGTTTGATGTTCTTGTTCATACTGCCTGAAGAGAGAAACTCAGCTAAGCTTTTTTTTACATTAAAGTTTAGGAAAACAAGTAGATAAAAAATGCCAGTTTGATCAGATATTAAAAAATAAAATGCAAAACAGATATGAAAAGGACAATAACAAAGTGATACATTAAAAACCAAGCCTCAGATATCCATTTGTATGTGCATATTGTAAAATCAAACCTCTCAGACCCGTGTTGCACGGCTGGATGCGCTCCGACATTTCTCGGATGATAAACTTGTGTCAGACCTTCATGCAGATGCTGATCTGCAGTGTTTACAGGAAGTGAAACGGCAGTCGTCTATGACTCAGCAGAAATCCTGGCTGATGATCGAACCAGAGTCATATTTAACAATATATTAGTAGAAATAGAATATCAATTTATAAAATATATATATATATATTATGCTGAAATTATTTAAATGCAAAATAGAGAGACGTGTCCTTAAAACTAAAATTCAGCGTTAAATGACCAAGACGTCGGTGGTCCTCCATCATGTCTGCCAGAAGCTCTTTTATACTCTTACTTTGAAAAACCCTCCATTGAAGGGATTTGGTAAAAAGTCATGTCCCGTACAAAGAACATGGCAAGAAAGCTGAAGTGTGTTCATGTTTGGGACTGATTGTGACAGGAACTACTTATGCAAACCATTTCTACATCCAATCTAGACTCTAATCAGTTTATCTCCCCGCCGCTCCTCACGCTGACACATGTTCCTCTTATCTCCTCGACACTCAATCTCCTGCTTCTCATGTGGCTGGAGCAAAAAGAATTAACAGATTTACATCCAGGACAGCTCGTTTTGATCACGCTACTGGATCATTGTGACTTACAGAAGAATTACATCTCTGAAAATGGCTTCAAATGAAATGCTCTGCAGAGAGAGTTCTTTGTCTTTAGAGACATTTCTGAATTGGTGACATACACCATAACTCAATCCCTCGTTTGCTGTCCTGACATCCTGTTAGTGTGTGTGTGTGTGTGTGTGTGTGTGTGTGTGTGTATTAGCAGGGTGCATTTGTTGTGCATTTTACCTCAAACGATTAACAGCTTTTCGGAAAAAAGTCACAGTGTCTGCGTTTTCTCTCACTACAAGATCGCTTCATCTCCTGAGCAGATGCCCCATAATGCAATTGCTAGTCAGACAGCATCCGACACATTACGTACTCCATTAGCTGCAGTCAGACAGAAAGACACATGAAATTTTCCAAATTTTTATATAAAAAAATGTTTAGTAACAATAAATGATGGAGATGGTGAAAGAGAGAGTGAAGATGCAGGAGAGAGGAAATGCAGTAAGTAGAGGGGAGAGAGGAAATTACAGATAATGTTTAGTAGGGAACAGAAATGGCTTCCGCAATATCTTCATGTTCTGGTTTAGATGGATAGATGGATATACTTTATTAATCCCAAAACTGGGAAATTAGAGAATTAAATCCAACGTATCACAATGTCCACAATGCAGGTGAAGGCTGTAAGAAGCTAGCAACGTGTTTCCACAGTGAGAAATGTAATTAAGAGATGGCAGCTTAGAGGAATCGTGAAGGTCAAGATGAGATCTGGAAGACCAAGAAAACTCTCAGAGAGAACTGAGCTGGTCAGAAAGGCAAATCAAACCCTCAACTGACTGCAAACCACTGGCAGGAAGATGAAGCAGACTCAGGAGTGATGGTGCCCGGCCTCACTGTGCAGCGATGTGCACAAACAAGACCTTCATGGAAAAGTCAATAGAAGAAAACCTGCATTCTCATCATAAAATCCAACGTCAGAATATGCAACGTGACATCAAGCCTGATGATTTAGGAAACAAGTGGTGTGAACTGATGAATTAAAAATAAAACACTTTAGTTACAATCAGCAAAGAAAAAGGAGCATTTCATAAAAAAGGACGTGTTGCTAACTGTTCAGCGTGGGGGAGGATCTGTGATGCTTTGGGGTTGTGTTGCAGCACAGGAGAGCTAGAGGAGGATGGCTTCTGCAACAGCATAATGATCCTAAACATACCTCCAAATCCACCACGGACTACCTCAAGAGGCACAAGCTGAAGGTTTTGGAACGGCCTTCACAGTCCACTGACTTAAACATAATTGAAAATCTGTGGGTGGATCTTAAAAGAGCTGTGCATGCAAGACGTCAAAGAATATTGCAGAAAAGAAAAGAAAAAATCTGAAATACAAGAAATGAAAGACATTTATCTACAAATAGACTCGTAGGCCGCCCAAACTGTTGCTAAATGCCACAATGATGTGGCTGTATATTTATATTATTGTTTTCTGCAGGTAAATGAGGAAGCACATAAGTGTTTTTAATTTTTCTATGAATCTTCATAGATTTCATCAAGAGAAAATTACATTTATATCGTCTTTTTTTCTTATTCCTTTATTTTAGACTGTGGAGAACATTATTATTATTATTATTATTATTATTATTATTATTTGGATGATATGTCAAGTAGCTTTCAGTGCTCTTAAGATGAGCGAATTGAATCTTACACAAACCTTCAAACACATATGTGAGATGACAACAACCTCTTAGCACCGCGTTACAACTATGTGAAATGACCACGACCACATCAAGTGTTAAACTACGTGGCACCGTCATGTGACCAGCTGTTAAGGTTGTAGTCGTTTCATGTATTTCTGTGAGATCAGTTTGCCTAAAACACTTGAACTTTTCTCATTATACGCCACTACAGCTCTGTTAGCCTCTCAGAGTTGAGCTGTAGTGGGGCATCAGCTTCGAGTGCTCCCTGGCCTGGAGTGGAGCTGCAGACCCACACGCAGACCTGCAGTGGGCAGGTGCAGGAATAGGGCCTGATAATTGGCTGGCTATAGCGTGGCCAGGCCTCCGGTGGGGCTGTGCTGTGACTCCTGAGGAAGACACACAAAATGAGCTACTGCATCAAAAATTGAGGTTGGCAACCTCCATGCACGTCTGGGTGATTTTTCAAATGAGCATTTCTCTGCCCCAGAGGAAACCACGGCGCTCCTGCTATCGTAAGCAATTGAAATAGAAATGGACACAAAATACTTTTTTTCTGGCATGCATAAGTAGGTTGGGCAAGAGTGCAAGCTGTGATGTTCAAAGAGTGGCAGATAAGAGAGCAGGAACAAAAAGAGACGTGTCTTTGATTTTTTTAAAGAAAAGAAGTTATCATTTTTTGGTTACTGTAGTTTTTCCTTTAAACCTTATTTTAATTTAATTCTCCTGTTCTTTAAAGAGTGAAAAGAGATCTGAGAAATGAGCTTTGAGTCCTAATAAGAGCTGTAAAGGCTGCTTTGAAAACCCGGAGCAGAAATAGCTCAGTTTTCAGATCAGAGCTCCTTTAAAAGTTTGATAAATGTTATTCTAGACAAGATTTATTTAATCCAAAACCGATATAATAACACGTGTATCAGTTGTATAATCCATCTTAATATGAAATGGTGAAACGGTGGTTCATCTTTAACTCGGGTTTTGTTCATTGTCATTTTGTTTCGAGATTCAATTTGAACACATTTGGGCTTCATTAAGCGAGCGTAGAGTCTGTAGAGACGCACGTTCAGCTGCACCTGGCTCTGTTTCTGGAGCCAGAAACACAAGGAGCAGTAAATACGAGCAGACACTTGGACATCGACTACAGCAACTCTAATGCAACGACAGCCACAGTTAGCTGTTGGACCTTTTCACATTTGACTGGATTCATTTAAGTATAAGAGCCCCATGTGGACGATGAGTCATTCAAACACATTTTACAGAAAGTAAAAGAGGATTTTTACATAGTTAAACAGTTCATGCAGGGACGCAGGATAATTGTATTTTTTACTCGACTGTGTCTTTAAAGCTGCATTAATTGGATTTCTTTGTCACTTGGGGGCAGTGGAGAAAACCTTAAATGCAATAAGCTTCATATTAATATGGATAATGTATTAACAATAACCTTTTTACACATTCAGGATACACAGATTAACATTAGCATTCATGAGGAGTCATGCTTCTGGCTGCCTGACAACCACTCCTCTTTTTAGCTCTTGTTTTGGTCTCCACCACCTACTGAGGGAAATATCACTATGTTCACCAGCTGATTGGTTCGTCAATGTGTTTATCAGAGCTTTATCATTAAAGACAACCGGCTGTGTATTGAAACAATGGCAATAAGAGTGCTGGCAGTTAACCAAAGCATATGTATATATGATTATACTATCTATAATCTATGTTGTGGTTCTGGCAACAGGAAGTATGGCTCTTTAGGAGCTACGTGGTTGCTGGTGTTTACAGGTTAAGTAGAGCTACAAAACAACACCATGTTACGACTGGAAACAGTGGCGATGTGCAGTAAATGTTACAGAGGAAGACAGTGATCATGATGTCAATAATGGCAACAAGAAATCAATAAAATACACATATGTGGGTGTAAGGTTTGTTTTCTTTATCAGAATATATTCATGGGGAGGTCGAGCTTCCGTTGGCATCAGAGAGAAACCACCTCCGACTAGAAATGAGGTGCTTGCACAAAAGAGAGTTTGTAGCCTTAAAAAAACCAAACATTGAACTAAAAGAGGTTACACAGCTCCGTCGAGCAGAAAGGAAATTGATAATTCTCTGTGGGTCTCTAACTAAGAGCAACACCTTCCACACTGCACATAATAATGAAGCTTTAAAGGCAACCAGTTGAACGAGATGCAGCAGTAACTACGAGGATGTTTGCAGGCACTTCCTGACTACTCTGAAACGTGATGATCTGATCACGCCTGAACACAACCCGGCTGAGTTGATTGAGGGACACATTTGCATTTGGCCGACCTAATCACTATTTTTATAGACCCTTTTTGTAATTGCATATTCCCTGTGTTAATGTAACTTTCAGATGGAATTGGTTCTTTACGTGCTCCGATGCTTGTAGTCCATTAATTTAGTTTAATTGCCACTAAATTAGAATTACTTACCTTCTTTGGCAACAGCAGCATAACGTGCATAAAAATAACTTGTTCTCAAAATATTCAGATCAAGTACACTATAGGTAGGCCACGCGGATGTCGATAACCTTCAAACCTCCGTGTTTCAGACGTTTATTGTGATGAGAACTGAATTGCTCGGGTCTTTTCATTTGAGTTCTTTTAAAATTCACGGCTGCCTCTCTGAGGATAGGACACCATGTCTCTCTGCCTACTTTAAGTTTCAACGGGAATGTTTTCTCTGAGGATCTGGCATTGAGATGATGAAAATATTGTCACCTTCAACCACCATATTCTGTGCAGACGGCGCTCTTTCACTTTCATCCTTTAACATTATGTTTTAGTGCCACTATTAAGGCATTATGAGTTTGCATGAGTGCTTTCTTTCTGTCGGAGAAAAGGGTTGCGACTCTCCGGGTCACTTTGGGGATTGTGTCTGATTGCAGCTTGTGTGGTGAACTATGAAGTACATTTTCAAAGAGCCATGCAGATTGCTCTGTGGGGAACCACAGCTAGGACTAAGCGGAGGAGAAACAACACTATGCTAAACAATAAAAGCCAAGCTGATTGCAGAAATATTTCCAGTCTCAAATCACAGAACATCTGCCTCTTGAGGAGAGAAATGCTGCTACTTAAGATTTGTAAGCGCATCATGTGAAGAACATAAATTGCGTTGTAATAAGATGCAGAAATAAACACTTTCTTTCATGATGAAGACGCTATATATAAAAATATTACAAACACATAAATCACTGAGGTTCTGTTCACTGTTAATGTCAATATGAAGACATGTCACAGTTTTAATCAGAATGTAGTTTGTTGTCACGTTTTCATCATCTGAACTGAACTATTATCAACATCTGCTTCCTCTGATACAAACAAGGCTGTATACAACAAACATATATATATATATATATATATATATATATATATATATATATATATATATATATACATTTATTTAACTGTGTGTAGAGTAGTTAGTTGTTTAGTTGTTTAGCCCAGCAGCTGTGGAACTGGTGACTCTATGCTGGAAATGTCCAGATATTCAAAAACAGCAAATTGACTTAGAAGTACATACTGTATGTTACTGTATTTAATGCCAGAAGTTCACATAATCTTAGTTTTAGTTTTTTATTATTTTGGCTTTTTTTTTTCACTAGTTCTTGTTTGTAGGATCGTATGTATTTTTCTATTCGTGTTTGAATATTATAAATAGATGGAGTATATAATAATAATTGAGTTATTGTTACAGTATTTGTAAAAGAGTGAATATTGCTATTAATTTGAATATATAATAATGAATGTTTTGTTGTGGCTGTGACGCTAAATGATTAAGATCTAACTCTGCTGTTACTGATGATCCCTGTGAAGCAAACATTCAAAGTAAATCTTTGTAACATATTTGCTTTCATGATAAGTGACTCTGCAGACATCGAATGGGAATTCATTTCCTTTAGTTGCTGCCTATGCTGATCTTAATACACCATTAACACCTGCAAAAATATGGATATGTTTTCAATCCTGATCTGTAGAAAATATACTAAAAATATGTTGTCTACACTGGTCTTGACTTCTTTGTTCTGTTTTGTTTTGATGGATTGATTATGACGCCCCTAATGGCTGTCTGGGCATGAAGAAATCCTATTCACGCCTTTCCCTCTGTTCCCCGTTGGACCTGCGGTTCAATGAAAATATTACAGTTTTGGCATCAGAGTAAATGTGAATAAAAGTGTTGGGGAGCAAAAACATTGCACACAGACGTTGCTGTTCGTTGGCGTTCTGCACAGATAACTCCAACACAAATCACTATGCAGAAAAATAATGACAAAAGCAAAACAGCAGAAACCGGTGTGGAGGAGCGTATGTGCTGTTCCATTAAATGCTGGAAGTGGGCGATTCCCTGCTGGGAGGGTGTAATTACATTATTAGTATGTTATCGTGGTTCAGCTCAGATATAAGGAAAGAACTGCATGAAATATTGATGCATGTGAGATTTTTCATTTAACAAGCAAAAAAAATGATGTTTTCCACACAGCTGCTAATGTATGTCAGTCCATCGCTGATGTTTAGGGCTGCAGTGTGCAACAACTTGAACTGGACTGGACAATATATCACAGGGCAACTTCATATGTTCATGTCATTTATCATACCGCATTTTATTTTTAAAATAAACATCTAAACATGTTAAAAGTAATTATGTGCTGCTTGTTTTTTTCTTCATGCTGATGTGATGTCAGATAACTGCATCTTGGAAAACATGTAGTTGAGAAATCTTTGTGATCCTGCTCTGGCATCGTTGCTGTCTAAACTTGTGATGAGAAATACTCTGGACGATTTAAGTCTCTGAACCTGCATTTCCACACTGACTGCTTTCATCATGTGAAATGGTTAAACATCAGAAAGGAATAACAGAATGGCTCAAAGCACATGGGGGACTCGGAGTGTGATACTTTTATTTCACAGCTTGGAGTAAGACATAAACCCCCACAAATTACAACAGAGTAGAAACCAGTGGGAGAAGCACCTGCGATAACGGGCTTTGATGCTGCGTCTCGCCGACTGCTTCCAGCAGCCGTCCATCAGTGTGAATCCAAAAGAGATCTGAAGCCCTGAAATCCTCTTCCTGTTACTACAAAGCATCATATGCATCTTAAAGATCAGCCAAACATCACCAGTTGCAGCTAAAATCAGACACAGAAACAATGCTGGATATTTATCAAAGGAGTTTATTACACAGAGGCCTCATGTCTATGATTTAATATGTATTTAATAAGCTGAATAAACTTTTATTCTTATATATATATATAAATATAATATATTTGCTTTAAAAAAAGTATGTTAACAAGGTTTTATTCAGAGATGCCGTTTTTCAAATATGTGGAATAGCTCATATTGATATTGAACAACAACTGCATTATTTTTCACTATATTCATTTAATTTCTGGGTCAATTTTTTTCTTTGGCTTTAAAGATCGAATCAAAGGTCATAAACTAGATTTATGAAACAGTCCTTCAACAACTGTGTAAATGGTGATGTCGAGGAAACTTACTGCGGTTAATGTCCCTGACGATGATTTCTTTCAGTCCAGTGCTATATTCTTACTGCACACAACGAGTTGAGACTTGAAGAAGCTTTTCTTACAACAAATGTTTTAACTGTCAGAGTTATAATCATTAAGATTTTCATAAAACAGCTTTTTTTTATATTCACTAATTAGCTCTCTATATGGCAGCATTGATATCACTGGATTCAAAGTGCTTATCGAAGCACGACTGAGTGATTCACAAGAAAACAAAGCGTGCATGTGATCACGTCTAATTACAACCTGTTGACTTCTCGTTGTCTTTACGCAGCCTCAGAGCTTTATTTTTATATATTAAAGGTGTCATCAATAGTTACTGTATGTCGTTACTCAGTGAAAGTGGTGAATACATTTCCTTCCTCCTAAAACATTTTCAGAGCTTTTACAGTTTTAACTTGCTGTAGTATTAAACCACACTTGCTGTTACCATGGTGATCACGGGTCCTGCCAAATCACCCGGGACTACAATCATAAAGATTATAAATTGAAATAGTTTGCATGTAAATGATAAATAGGCCTTTGTCGTGGTGGAGAAACACATTAACGGCGGCTCTGTTCGTATGACAGACATGATCCTGAAACCAAAGCAGCTAAATGGATTTCAGTCGGCATTATTTATTTATTTTTACCTTTGTTCATTTCCTTCTGCAACATGTCAAAATGTCAAATGTGGAAAAAAAAGCCTCATTATGTTATATTTAATTATTACACAGCTTGTTGAATACGAATCAGTTTGTTGATATGGACACAGGTCTGATCATAGACTAGTCAGCTGTAGGGATGAACGAGGACAGAAATATTCCCATAAAACGTCTCATTCACCTCGACTCACTTCATCATGGAAATGTTCATTTTAAGATGAATTATAACTCTAAGAAGGCTTATTTTAATACTATAGAGTCAATGTTGCTTTATATGCAGGTCCAACTGTAAGATGTAGAAAAAAATCTATATTTTTCTTAGTTAAAATTATTTAGTATTAAATTATTGATTTCTTTTTTTTTATTTTTTTATTACAGAAAATGAAATTTTATTGTTGTAAATATTTATTGTATTTACGTTTTTCAGTTGTAATAATTACATGAACAGATTGCAACAGTTTCTCAAGAACTTACATATTCTCAATCTATATTATTTTATTTTTTTATTTTTATTTTATTCTATTTTATTATTTTAACATATTTCACCTCTTAGAAAATCATTTGTATCTGAGAATGGCTTCATATTTGGAGTTTACCCTAAAACAGTGAACCGTGCAGCTCCAGTTACGTTTTAAACCAGCTTTGAACATTCAGACCAAAAGGCCCAAAGAGAAAATCCCGGTTTGTGCTATACGTTAAAATATCTGCAGAAAAAAGGTCTTTAATATCACATACATGAGATGCACACCATCTATAGACCACACATAAAAATGTTTTTATTTAGTGTATTAACAAATTGTATTATACATTTTATAGACAGTGTTTTTGTAACTTTTGTTTCACAAACAACAGTATTATAAAAATAAAAGAACATGTAACATATATCGGGATCATGGTTTCATTTTTTCCTCAGCAAATCTGGAGTAATACATAATTTATTTATTCATTTGTTTTATTCTTTTCATACAAAAATGTGTAATACAGTTTTAAAAAAAAGGAGTGATTTTGTTGGAAAACTGAAAACAATGAGATCATGTCCTACTGAAGGTTAAAAGGGAAAGTTATGATATTAAAACAACAATTTTTACTTTATTTTAACCTGGAAAATAAATGTGAGGAAAATTACAAACAAACAGAAAAACACGCTGGTGTTGAAATGCTTATATATTGGTGAGATGATTACATTGCTTGGGTAATATTTCATCAGCAAAAGCCTTTGTTTACGTATGTGAGTGATTCAAACTTGTGCAATCTACAAATGTTAGCACGTTGGCAACATATCAATGATGGCAGAGTTTGAAATTTATATTATCAACCGTCAAAGTTATTATATTCTTCTGAAGAACAAAAAAAAAAAAAAAAAAAGCTATGTCGCAAGTTTGTTGAAATCCTCCTTAATTCTACCGTGTTGTACAAATTCATACGAAAGCTGACGTGACAATCTCAAAAGCGCTCTTGAGAATCGTGAAGACAATGAAAATGCCCCCCAAACGTCCCTCGCACGGCTCCACAATTGCTCTTAACCATCATCAGGCATGTGTGATAACTGCTCCGCCATCTGTGCACCGGGCCTCCTGCCCACTTATTAGCTACATAGTTTGGTTGTTTCGTATTCCATCGAATTGGGCTGCTTGGCACTGAAAGTCTGCAGCGCTGCCTGGATCCTGGCAACGTCTGTCGTGGATAGTTTGAGCCGGTGCCGCAGCAGACAGGAGAAGAGGTCCAGAGGCTGAGCTCCAGGCGGGGAGAGCCTGTTGACCCGATCCCGAATCTCCAGCAACTGCAGCAGGGCCGAGTCCTGCGATCCCTGAGTGTAGGGGTAGTCAAGCTGTAAAATCAAGTCCTGAATCGCTTCTGGGTCAAAGTGCATACTATAGCCATACACCTGGATGCTGTTGATCTTCATGTAGCCTAGATTTCGCCCCGGTTCCAGGTACTCCAAAGGTTCATAATATACTGTTCCATTTCCGGTACTGGAGGGGCCCTTGATCCGGCTCCGCAGGTAGAAGTGGACTGTCTCAAAAAATGTTTTCCACTTATTGCCCAAAGTCAATGTCCAGTTGTAACAGTCATAGGGGAGGTCTAATTTAGTCCTCTCCCAGTCTGGGTAGTTGTTCTGGTCAATGGGCATGATCCAGCTCTCCGAGTGACTACCCCCAAACGGATTGATATATACAGACAGCATTGGTTCCAGAGTGCTGTTCTTGGTAAGGCAGATCTGAAGAGACATCCCCAGGAGCATGTGGACGTGGTTTGACTTGTATTTATTACTTTTCAGTGTCAGCAGCATCCTCTTCCTCCACGATGGGTCAAACCAGTTATTCAGCCTGACATCATTGCTGACAAAGATCCCGTGGATGCTGATGCGGTTGTCACGTTTCTGCAAAAGGAAGCGTAACTCCAGGTCCTGCAGATCTGTCTCGAAGCCGATGTAGTGGTCAGTGGAGTCGGGTACTTCGTTGCGGCACACCCCCTGGCTCAGCATGTAACCAAGGTTGCAGGTGGCGCAGCGGGACCGGTTCTCGTAGGAACAGGAGGCGCAGGAGGTGCCCTCACCCAACATGCAGGGGATCACACCCTGGCAGGGGGGATGCTCGTAGGGGCAGGAGCAACTGCGGGTCTCCTCCAGATAGGAGCCAATGTGGTTGTTCTCACTGCAGTAAATGATGGACAGGATGTAGTTCAGCCAGTAGCTGAAAGGTCTGAAACAGAGAGGCCAGTATGTTAGATTCACTCATATAACATTTTTATTTTTTTAAATCAGAAACAAAGTTTAAAGACACATTTAAACACATTTATTGTTAAGCTATCTTGAGTTATGTGACAAAGGTTTAATGCAGCTGAACTGAAAAACGCTCCGTTCACTCCTGACAATGTAAATCTTTAAAAATAGGTCACAGATGTAGTTTTTATTTTTTATTTTTCAAGGCTCAGTTATTTAATATAACTGCTATAACATCTGGTCACTGTAGTTTTTTAGTAAAACAGCAATAAACGGTGCATTTCTGGACAGATCGGCTGTTTCAGGCTTTGGATACACAGATAAAACTATGAATTCATTTTTAGTTTTTTCATGACATTTGCTCATATTTTTTTTATAAAGTGTGCAGGACTAAATAAGCAATAATCAAAATTCAAACTATAAAATCCATCAATTATAAATGCCTCAAAACTGTACTGTGGATTGATATTTGAAGCCCACAGAAGCTGATTAAGAAAATACATATTTAATGTAGAGCATCATTTTACATGGCATAGAATATTTAATATTATAATAAATAGGATCATTTATGACACATCATTCAGTCTGAGGCAGTGACAGAGAATATACATATAACAATATTTAGTCTGATAGTAAATCGAAGGTCTTGAGACTGTTGCACAGATGGATCACATGACACGACTATAATGACTTTAAATCAGTCTTTCGCCGTCTTTGTTCCACATCTGTCACATTTCTGGGTTCACTTTTGTTCTCCTGCAGCGTTAGCAGTTTTATTATTGTGGTTGTGGACAGCAGCTAAATTAATTTAAGGGAAACAACGGTGCATGTATAAGTAATGTACATTAAAAAACATATTTTGAAGAAGAAAAATAACATTTGTTCAAGCAGCTGCTGACTAAATTATAGCCGGGCTGCACCGTGTGTGGAGCACTGGGGATTTCAGCACAAAATTTCAGCTTTAAAGATAAATATAAGATCAAAGAGAATAAAGAAATGCTGAAAAAGTTTCTTTCCACAACTTCACAAACCAGGTTTAGAACAAAAATATGAGGCACATTTCAGCATTTCAAAACCTGGAAAAAGTAAATATTATTTATATCATTAAATATTATATGCACGCATCTTAAGCACGGAGAAGGTGCGTCTATAGAAAACTTCAATTACAGCCTATCAAATCAGCTTTAACAGAAAACTTTAAAGCAGCTCGTCACACTTCACAATCACAATGTGTGTAGCTGAGTGCAGCATGGAGGAAAATTAAAATGTGCAAAAGACACTTTCTCAAAGATTTTGTCAAGAGACAGTCAATAAAAAATAACCGTGTTAAAACTTCAACAGTTCTCAGTCAGTTGTGCATATCTCACCTCCAGAGTGGAGGCTGTGCACAGCAAGAGAGAGGAAGCCGTGCCGGCATCCTAAAGCGCAGCGTGTCAGCAGGACATGTAAACTGTCATGGAGGCGCAGTGTGCATTATGGGCCAAAGACAAGCCGGGTGTTCACTCTGCAATCTGTTCATTGTTTGTCAGCTCAATTCACACAGATTAATGCAACAAACCAACTTTCTCCTGCAGCCACGGATCAAAATTTCACTCGTGAACACAACTTTTTCCCTCCACAGAAAATGCAATAAATGTCTCTATTAAAAGTTTATTTACTTGGTGAATCACATAAACCCATCTCAGCTATTCTGACACCTCTGGCATTATTGTAGACAGCCGAGCTTGAAGATGAACAAAACTCTCTTTATCTCTAAAGAGTGTTCGAGGAAGTTAGACGAGAATCTCCAGAATGGATTTTTGGTGAAGTTGGAAAAACAAAAACCAAAAAAACAAAGCATATGATGTTTTCCAGTTTGCTTTTGCTTAATCTGACAAAGACCTTGATGCCTCAGTACATGAATAATGACAGCAAAGATGCATTAATATTCTCTTTTGTAAAAAGGAGAAAACTCATCCTTCATGAACTAGGTCATTACACACAAGGCGATACGGAAAGACTCACGATTAGAGGAAATTATTGTATTTTTTTGTGAGTGTCCTCCAAAGAAAAACAACGGGATCACTCAGCATTTAACTCATACCTGTACAGTGTACACCACCTGCACCACCACCTCCACCTCCACAGGTCTTTGGCTGTTGAGCTAAATGATTAGATTTTGAAGACTTTGTAGCAGCTCTACTGTGAAGTTTGAAAGTTTTTCTAGGTGATTGGTAAACTGTTGATATAAAAAGTAAAAATGCAGTGAAGGTGGTGGGCAATGGGAGGCTGCAGCTGCAGCTGAAAATCACAGAGGATGAATATTTGGTTTCTCACCTGAAATAGCACCTAAAATAAATCCGGCTGCATCAGCCGCACTCTCATAATCAGATTTATTTTTTCTCATAAGCTTGGAGTCTACAGACGGTATGACTGAAGTTTTGTGAGACACACAAAAATAGAAATAGAATAATCTACAGAAGATGCATGGAAAACTTTTTTTGTCTATGAGCTCATCGCGGGCGCAGGCATCATGCCGTATTCTTTCAAAAACTTTAATTTCACACAAGGATAACTTTGATTTCCTAAATGTAAAGGAGACCTGGGCTGGGCCTGCAGCCAAGCCATCACATGTGACACCACGGTAACGCCACGTTCAGGGGATAACAAAGCACCGCACACACAGTGGGATGGAAGAAAATAAATGAGCACTGCTGTTTACAGCTCGTTTCAAAGGACTTGGGAACAGCTGCAGGCTTGGGAATGTTTTCTCATTTTCACACACACACATTTCCACATCCATGTCAACAGAAAGGTCAGCAGTTATCAGCTCCTCACCTCTCCCTCAGCATAATAAGTTTGGGCTGAGTTTGACATCTCTTGCTTAGAGTGAAGAGCTTGTTGATGATGCGTCGTGCTTTGTTGAGGAGCTGCTGGGTGCTGAGCTCCAGTTGTTTGTAGCGCTGGTGAATGGCCGGATCCGTCTTCCAGAAGTACTGGATGGCCGACATGTTCAGGGCGTAGAACGTGGGAAGCCTTCGAACAAAGTTCTGAAACTCATCTGGAAGTGAAGGAGATGCAAGATGAGAGTTGAACACTCTTTTCTTTTGAGACACACACATTTATTTAGACCAAATGAGAGAATCACTGTGTAGAGGCCACATAGACTCAACAGCTCCCAGGCAAACTGGAAGTGATATTGTTTGACGTATGTGCTAATGTTTTCGGATACCATTTTTATTCCTTTCATTAACGAACAGCCAACAGCTTGTTCAAGGTTTATCCTGCATGTCTGTGAGAAAATAGGATGGAAAAGGAGCACAGAAGGTCATATCTGTCAGACCTTCCCAACTGCTATCGGCTGAAAACGTGATGTACCATAAACAGATTACATTACCAAGGCGTTCAATAACAGCATCATCATCATCATCATTATGATTCATTGTATGGAAAATCGAGACAAATGCAACACTGATGAGAAAATGACCGTGATTTTTTGTAATTAGTTAACATTATCTTGATAATACAGCATCTGATTAGAAAACCAATTAAGAGCCAATGGCCTCCTTGGTGATTATCCGAGGTGTGTTACATGTTCCTGTGAAATTAATAGGTGATTAAACAGCTTGTAATGAGTTGTATTAAAAGGGTTTTGGGGGTGCTTTCGATGGCCTACATTTTTAAATGAGAGACGGCCTCCTGCTGAGAACAAGAGCTGCACACTGCAGCCTCCACGTGTTAACATGTTGGGAGGCTGGTCGTTGAAGACATGAAGGCACATACAGAGTCTAGTACGCTACATAGATTTGTCCTTTAAACCTCACATTTAAAAAGTGATTCATGAAGGACAGCCCCAGTGGTCGAAGCACCGCGCTGAGATCCAGCCCCCGTCTTTCTACCCACACTTCCTGTCACGCTCTGATAGTAAAATAAAAAACAGCCCTATTTTGTTTTTGTGTTTTTTAAGTGTCTAATCAGGACTGTATTTATTTTTAAATTGGCTGCGTGTGCTCACATACCTCCATGTCTTTCAGATTCTGTGTGTGAGACTGCAGTCAAATAAATTATAAACCTTATAAACCTAAATAAAAAAGAATATTGCTGTATAAATTAGCTTTCATAATTATTATAATAATTATTAACTAGTTTATGATGATATTCAGGCCAGGACTCAGTGAAATACATACAGTAGATGAGAATATGGTCAGAGTTTTGTTGGCGAAGGTGGAAACCATTATTTTAGCACCGAGATGATTCCTCGTCCCTGGAAACCAACTCTCTACCCACCCAGTATTATCTTGTCAGCCACTGAACCCAGGAAGGGGACAGCGCTTTCCTTTTGTATGATAGAAAAATAGAAGATGCTGTCAGGTTTGGAAGAGCACAAGAGCAGACACTGTGTGGGCATTATTAAAAATAACACGGGGTTGGAGGGTAATGATGTGTATCAAGAGGCGTATTTGGCCGATTCTTCTTACGCTGCTAAATAATGAGGTTACCAATAATATATTATGTGTCTTGGTAACTGGGTTAATTTTTATATCTAAATTAATTGACTTTACAACTAAATTGCAAGACATTTTAAAACAGCCTTCAGTGTCATTATTTTACTATTGATGATTGGATTGATCTCAGTTACACCATGTCAATATATCATCATTTGATCAGGTGACTGTATGAAGCATTGGAGTAGCTTACTGGATCCATTCACACTGATCCAGCTAATGTATGGTTGTATAAATTAAAGCATGTCAGATGAGAAAAGCTGGAACCAAATTGTGCCAGTCATCAGCTGGCTGTGGAAACCCTGTTTAACAGCCAAAGTCATGAATATTAATCTCTCTACTACCGATGTACTTGTTTTTCTATTGAGCTGTGTACCTTTTAAGTTGCTCTTAGTATAGAAGTATGAACCCAATATTAATGCACTCAACTAGCAAGGTGTACAAAAATCATCTTAAACCAGGATTAGAAACAGCTTAGATACGTGCAGCTCACAGTAACAGCTTTAATAATGACACACAGAAACAGAAGCTTGGTTGAGAAATATAGTAGAAAAATATGATATTTAGCACTGATGTACCATCATTTGTAACAGACAGTTTGCTTTTTAATTGCAAAAAGCTCGTCTTGAAAGTCTTTGCGAATGCACGCTGAAGCAGACGTGTCTGTTTCCTGCAGCTGACATTAAATAAAGTTAACTAATAAAGTGGATACAACCGAAGTGTTGAATATTACAACACAGAGCACCTCCTACAGTACAGCAGAAATAGATGGATGACTAATGCATCTATTCAGGAAGGACTAATTTGTCAGCTGTTGGAGATTTTTGCTGTAAGTCAGCTCTCCCTTTAATATATATATATATATATATACGGCTGTATTAGGCCACTAAACGAAATGTTGCCAATCAATAAGCACGACAGCTTAATGGCAATATTGGATTTACAGGATTTTTGCATTAATGTGATGAAGTACTTTAATATGTCAAGCATTGAATTCATCAGATTATTTTAAACATTTTTATCTATAAATTGTTCATAAAGTGAATTAGCAGGGATCTATAATCTTATCACAGTATAAAATGACGTGATGTATATTTTATTTGTATTTTTTCTATGAGACAGATTAACATTTTGTTTATATAAGAATTTAAAGACTGTGTCCAGACTTTGGAAAAATGCATCACAGTTCTGTATTTTCAGTTATAGGATTGAGATGCTCTTTTCTGTTGTTTTCAAACAATTTAGCAAGATGCTGCTTTAAAATTGCTCCTCTGTGTACTTATGAATTCCCATTACATGGATTTCTTTGCTATTCTGACTTTGTTTTCCTCCAACAATAGGGTGTAATTTGCTGTCAGTGGGAGGGTCACATCCACTGAATGAGTGTAAAAAAGAAAACACTGACCTGACTCCTCAAAGTCTTGGTTGGCCATGTTCCAGGAATCTTGGATTTGCAGCAAACTGGCTTCCATAGCCCTCAGATCCACCTCGGGGCAATTACACTGTGGGTAGTCCACGGCACACTGGCACCAGCAGTCATTGTCTCGGCACACAAATTGGCCCTCCTCATTACATCCGATGTAGCTGAGAGCTGCCTGCACGAATCTGGCCCTCAGATACTCTGGCAGAATGGCCTGGAGGCCTGAGGCAAGGACAAAAACAGGACAAAAACATGGCAATGTCACACGGATGAATGACAAAGGAGCTTTAAGTACTTTAGCTATTGCAGAAATGTGTTTAGATTGCTGTTATATGCTAGATCTGTAAATCACTGAAGGCCCGGCACTCGTTTTCTCTAGTTTTCTGGCACACTTGATATATGCTTGGCGTCACATGCAATATGCTGAGATTCACTTAAAGTTTTATTTTTTACTGCACAGTTCTGCTTCTTTTGTTCTAAATCATTACTGTCTGGGATTCACCTCAGAAAGCAAGCGTGCATGGCAAAAAAAAGAAAAAAAAAACGGAGAGAAAAAAGATTGATTGAAGCTAAATTCCTTCTGACACTCTCGTGCTGCAGTTATAAGCTTGCTAGAGAAAAGACACTGTGACAATTCCATCAGAAATTGGGGGAGTTCAATTATGGATGGCCAACCTTGCAAATGAATCTTGTTTTCAGGGCTCTGAACCAAAACGGAGCTGACAGAGTCGAGGTTGTCATAGTTACTGCATCCAAGAGGGCCCGTCCTTGTTTCGGTCACCTGAAGGGAGGAAAACACAGGCACATAACAATAATCCATACTGAGAAGGAAAGCCACTAATGGCATTAAATATACAGAGGGAGAGATACAGGAAGAGAAGAGACGACATGTCACACAGAACAAGATTAACAACAGAAACAAAACATATATTACACATTAGTTAGACTTCTTCATTGTGCAAATCATATTTAGGATAATGATTTTGTGAGCTAGAGGGCTGAAAGTTGTAATAAAGATCCCTGGAGTGAAGCATAATGAGTAAGCTGTCATCTGTCTACATTATGTTTACCCATTCAGATGCCCACTGACACTTCTAAAATCCACTGGGATGCCAGTGCAAACATGTCCAATCCAATTACCGTACATATGCACCTGAAAGCTTGGAAAGTTTTACATGGTACAAGATAAAAACATCAAGGTGGTGCTATGAAAAATGTCAGAAGGATTCATCATCTGGGAACCATGAATATCTGTGCACATTTTCACGACAATCCATTAAATAGTTGTTGGTGTTTCATTGATCAAGATCAAGTACTCAACAGTAACAATGCACGAGAATAAGCGTGACTACGTTTGAATAAAGTTTCAATTTAAGGATTTTTTTGACATCTCCAAATTAACTTAAGAAGATCAAGCTAACGTAGGTGCGCATGCTGAAATGTTAGCAGTCAGTATGTTTGATATTCATATGTCATTTTTTTTGGCAGTTTTTGAGTTGAAAACAAAAATACAATAAGATGATATTTTCAGTAGGTGTTTTTTCATTCTCTTTAAATGATGCAGTCTGGTGATGACGCGAGAGCAGGTTTCACCACAGACGTTTCTCCTTGTGAAAACTGATGTTTCTGTGTGGGAGGTGTAAAGTCTCCATGAGAGAATAAATGGTGCCCCGAGACAACGACACGGGGAGGAGGACATTAAAATACTGCATCTTGGGAGGACATAACACATTTGGTTAGCATGAGTTTCTCTGGTCTCTAGAGAGCTCTTATACGAATCTAGAAAAAGGTTCAGCAATGTAGGGATGAGGTGCCAAAATGTGTTGGCAGAAGTTGTTGATTTGGCTCTGAGAGAAGGTCATCTACTAGCCAGTCTATAGAGGATGTAGCTACCATCTATATCCACTCTCATTAAAACATGTTTGTCTTTCTGTCACGCAACACCCGTGTGTACACAAATAGCAATTCAAACTATTTAAAAAAAAAAAAAAAGCTTTGAAAAGTTTGGAGTGTTTGAAGGAGGTAGAGAGGATTAAGTTTTACACACTTGTTCAAAGTGAAGTTAATTGAGTCGAACAGGTTCAAGCATGTAGGAGAAGAAGAAACATCACTGCAGCTTCAGCATGTGTGAAGTGTGTTTATTTAAGGGAGGGTGTGTTCATACAGATGCATGTGAACAGTTAAACGCTGACTTCTGTGTGCATGGACTGTCTGGACTGTCAGAAAGCTGTTGGTTGTCTGAATAAACAGTCAGTGCGGTAAACATCACTGTGTCCTCGTGTCTCAGGTGAGGCTGTGTGTGAAATTACTTTGCAGTTTACTTGGAATATTTATGAAAACATTTGTCCTCTGTGGTTTTCTCCTCGTATGTGACGCTGGTGTTGGGAAGGAAAGTGATAGGAAACAGTAATATCAAAGCTGTTTTTGTTGTGGATGGTGGAATTTATGAAGCATGTTTAATGCTGCGAACATTTTAGAAAACAAGAACAGCAATCTGACAGCAAACCTAACAGTGTGGAAGAGTAGATAATGTTTCTTATAATGCATCTGTTGCTTTTATTTATATGAGTGAATCCGTCCTCTTCCTGTTTTTAATAAAAGTGTCACTGTGTGCCAGGTAAATGATGCTTTTGAAGCTGTTCAGGTAGATAACTGATAGAACTGAATGTGTTTATATCCATTACCAGTCAGGTGATCTATAAACGCCTGCTACTCATCCGCTGCCGCCAAAACAAATTCTATATTTACATGTATCCAAAATTAAAATGTTGCCGTTTAATATATGGATTGAGTGAATAGGATAACATGCAGAAAGCACAAGAAAACTAGCTATTTTTGTGGCGACTGCTTCTATTTTGTACATCCATTAGGCTACTCTGCTGCAAAATGAATCTGACACTGATGCATGAAGGTACATTGTAGAAGACGTGGTTTAAAAACACAGTAACTGTTGTATTAGATGAATTATAGTGCCAGTATTCCTCCTGCACAACGCATGAAGTGACCATATAATCGAACTGTCTCCATATAGTCTTTTGACACACAGTCACTAGTAATTCTGGATAAAAGGGGAAATATTCTGTTAATAATTTTACATGATGGTCATTTAAAAGACCCGGTGGTGTCAAAGTGCTTTTCAAACTTTAATGTGCATCAGTAAAATGGTCCAAGTTCTGCTTAAAAAATGAGTTTCTGGGCTCCATGTCATGCTCTCACTCCACCACTCCACTGTTAGAGAGGGTTATTTCTTACTCTGGTCACATATTTTAGAGTTTTCATAAAGGATGGCCCACTCCACTCACACCTTGTTTGAAGCAGCTGCTGTATAATAGGTTGTATTATACCCAAGTGTAACCATGAAACATGTGGCACAGATTATAACAGAACTAAGAGCAGCAAATAATGCTAGCATTCATGGAAACATGCAAAATGTAGGTACAGGCCATCATGCACAAGAGTGAAACATTCCTGAAACAGTCAGGTTGAGACCCCGGTAAATGCCCCCAAATGGAAAGTGAGCTCAATTAAACAGATAATAGACGATGTTAAAAAAAAAAAAGCTTAAAGGTCAGAGACTTTCAATTTAACAGATTACACAGTTATAAGGACATCCTGCTAGAATGTGATGAAAAAAGAAACACTTTCCTGATTTTTCTCATTAATTTGGGCGAGTGTAACAGTAGAAATGAAAGTTAAATAAAAGTTAAGTAAAAACAAGAATATTTTTCAAAAAAAAAAATCTCACAACTTTTGCTGCATGTGTTGGAAGATGCAACTATATTCAAGCCTCAAAGACATAACACTAGATGTTTGCTGATAAAACACAGACACACATCTCTCCTGTCCTATGAGCTCGTGGTTAGATTGTTCACAGACTCAGCTCCATCATCCCTGACAAAAGCCTGATTTAGAGCACGCGTATATCCAGGCTCCACGGGCAGCAAAGATAAACTGCCAACCTGAAGGGAAATCCATCTCCTTCCCGGTCACTTGCAAATTATTGCCAAACACCATGACGGTGTCTTCTTTTAATATTTCCCCAAAGGTCCAATAAAAGGAGCCACATCTCCTTCCTAAATTAATGACAGAAACGGTGGTATCCAGCCAGGAGGAAACGGAAGACTTTTGCTGCTGTGGGCAGAAAAGTTGTCTTTTTTTCTGACGTCTACTTTTGACAACTACAAGGTCAATGAGGAAACTACATACGCAAGGATGGAAAAACATACACAGAGTTCTGTATATGCAGCCACGTGGTGCATTCTCAGTCAATATGGAAGAAAATATAAACTGGAATGACATTATTATTTTAGGCAGAGAGAGCCAAAAAGAAAGTGAGGAGAGAAAGAATTTAACTGGTTTCCATTCTTCTTCTTTTTATTATTGACACATTAACACAATTAATTAAAATCTGAGCAGCCTCCGTAGGGATCAGCAGATTAATTTCTAATACAGACAGATGTCCAACTTAAATAAGGAAAATTGACCAAAATGCAAATGTAAAGATGTATTTTCTATGCATAGCAATGAGACCATCTGCAAAAAGAACCCAGTGGAGCAGAGCATGTGTGCGCAGTCAGCCTCCTCTATTAGAAATCAAGAATAGATAAATCTTTTTTTGTATATTTCACTATTTTCAAGACCTCATAGGGTCCATTATTTGCTAAAAGGGGAAAAAAAAAACACAACATAAAGGTTATTCTCAAATGGGATATGTAAATGACATTAAGCAGTTGGTGGGGGGATTATTAATGTGCCGATACTGAGTACGAGATAATTGTGCTGATTGTGTTGGAATCACTAACAGTTGCATTTAATGGGACACTCAATTACACTTAAAGGCTTTCCCAGAATAAGCAGTTCGTGCTGCCTTCACTTGCTGTGGACGTCGTGATGAATTCACCTCCAGACATTTGATGTCTTCTCAACTCTTCTAGTGTTCATCTGTGCTCATTTCTATCATGACTCACATACTGTAACCTTTGATGTTCAAGGCTATAACGTTTAGCCACACTGCTGGTACGCAAATACATATAAATATAAATATCCCTTAATTTAAATCTAGCACTGTCAACAGATCAAAAACTGTATTTGTTTATTGTGATTTATGATTATCTGCAGTCCTAATGAAATGAAACAACATATATTTACATCATTTTCATAGTCAAATATTTCAGTCCCTCATGTCTGTGTGGAAGCATCTGTTATGTTTCTGCACTCATTGATTCAGGTTTTTCTTTCATTTTATCACCAGTCTGTATATTCAAGCAGCAGGTAAATATTCTCCCAAGTGAGCCCTGAAGGCTTCAGATTACAGTGTAGCTCTGCCTGCTGTCAGACGCATTGTTCAGGAACACATGGCTGTTTGGAAAGTTGACATAGTCTTCGACAGAGCAGTAGCTCAGTGCGTCGGCTCAGGATGTAACGTCTCAACTTTTGGTGCAGGTGAGAGCCACGTTTGTAAGAGGAGGAAACGCTGCAGGGCTGCTCGTTTTACTCTGTTTTACTGTGTAGGAGGAGAGATTAAACACACTCGTTCAGAAACACAAGTTCAAGTCTGAATATGCTTAATTTGTTGCTGCAAATAACAGCACATACTGTATAGTCAATAGTAATTAAAATAAATGCTGATTCATTAAGAACAAAATGAGTCAAAATGAACAAATGTCTTATCTGATTTCATTAATGAGTTGAAACTGAATATTTTTACAACGAATACATTAAATAACATGGACGTGATGAAAGGAAATTAAACTACGCGGCTGCTATTAAAAGACTAAATCATGTCATGTTTATAGATGGACAGTAGCCTCTGTGTGATCATGTGGGGTCCAGACAGGGACGCGCAGCACTTAGACCGTTAACATGCTCCACTGATACAGATGGCTGTGAGGCTCATCCATTATTTAAAAATGTAAGGATGTAATATTATTATAAGACCACTTAGTCGAGAGCATTTCACTGATGAAGATTCATCACTGCTGCGTTTCCCTCATATGAATAATTCCACAAAAACAGCATAAAATGTCACTTAGTGAGGTTGTGTTGTCAGATATTTGGAGCAACAATGGACTTTAAATAGATGCACTTTCTGCTTGTTGGAAAAAAAAAGTCCATTAATGTTTCATGAAAATCATCGCTCATTTCAAAAATTACCTCATTCGTTTCACCTTCAAGAATTGTCGTTCTCTTAATCACCGAGGCATAGTAGATGTGCAAATCCACATTTGCATCTGAGATATATTTCTGCCTGTTTATTCCATCTTTGAGGATTGCGCTGCGTGTTTAAGACCACTTTGTTGCATTGGCTTACGGTCTAATGTCAACCAGCGAGGGATAAGCTCATAAACTATGTGCAAGAAAAAAGGGGAAGAAAATAGCATCGGGATGAGATTATTGTGTGCCCTCAAAAAGAAAAAAAGCCACAGGGGAGCAGAAGGAAACCTTTGCTAGAAGAAAGTGGAATTTAATACTGTATGTGTTGTTATGTGCACTGCATCTCATTAAGGGAAACTAAGCTATGCTAATATACAGGAAGTACTAGTCACTGGAAATGGGGCCAAAGGAGCAAATGTGATTCTGTGTATTTATTTTTGCTCCCTAATCTTGACTTTTTTTTTTTTTTAAACCAGCTCCAGAGACAAATCTTAGCTGGGAGACGTGGAATTCATAAAAATCTACATCCAAAGTCAGAATCTATATCTGTCCATCTATTCATACAGTGATCTGAGGCCTCCTCACCTATAACATATCAAGGAGAGAAACCTTTAGATCGTGTTAAATGTTAAACGGGTTGAAAACACGTTGAAAAGACCAAAAGAAAAACATTTATCTTTCTTTATTTATCTGAATAATAAAGATGCTAAAAAAACAACAAATCTGCACGTAATGAATTATTCATCCTCAGCAGCGATAACAGGGGACAGCTTTGTTTTTTAACTTAGTTTTTTTTTATCCTGTCATCAAAACTGCCCCAAACTCAGAGAGCCGTGTTCTCTTCTCCTTCCTCAGCAGCCATTATCTGATTTCTGAAGCTCAGTCTAACTTGTGTTCTTTTGCTGAGACAAATGAAGCGTAACGCTGCATGACTGACTGAACACTCAAGGCTCGCTCTGCAAATTGGGTCAAACATTCCTTATCACTTCTCCTCCCCGTCAATTATAGTCTCCTCCCAACTTTAGTTTAATGAATCTTCAATACAGTGGAGCCTGGGCTGCAAATCAAAGGTAAGCACATTGATTGATGCAGTATTTCCTGTGTACCTGCTGCATCTTGATCCCCCGGTCTGTCTGTCCTCGTCTCATCTCTTCAATTCAGTCTCATATGACACCTTAACTAATGCCACAAAATGTTTGACAAATGATGGAGACTCTCAAAGGAAATTACTAAACGGAAAGGCTGATTCATCACACTATGTAACACTCTGCACTCCTATCTATCTCATTTGTCTGGTCTTTGATTATTTTCCAGTGCTGCTGTGCTCAGTCCTACAGGCCTTCAGGCGAGGCATTTCTACCATTTAAAATATGTTATCTCTGCTACCAGGGGACCAGTGCTCTTCTTAAAGGCAGCTTTGTTTTGGCATCTATCCTCATTGTGTTGAGGTAAAAACCCATGTTCAGAATTAAAAGGCTGCTGACGCTGTGAATATTTTACATCAGTCACCTGAAAAGGCCTCACAAACAATCGTAGCCCGGAGGGATTTTTCTCTATTCACTCAATCAGAAGGGTTTTTAGCAGCACTTTGGTTCAGTGGCGGCTGCCAAATCAGCTCAACATCCGCTTGCCAATTCACTTTAGAGAATGTACAGTTTTATCTCTGATGGGCGGTATGGTGGGGCATCACTAAGGACAAGTCAATGAGAAATGGACTGCGGCTCAGAAAAAGGCAAGCAATTTAGTTTTTTAGCTGTGGCTACACAGTTAGAATGAGGCAAATAGACATTGATGTTTCAG
Source organism: Pampus argenteus (assembly GCA_036937835.1). Classification (NCBI taxonomy): domain Eukaryota; kingdom Metazoa; phylum Chordata; class Actinopteri; order Scombriformes; family Stromateidae; genus Pampus; species Pampus argenteus. The sequence continues at coordinate 23,912,574 of CM072870.1, forward strand.
CTTTTCCGGTGGAGTTGTGTCTTAGTGCCCTATCTGCTCCATACTCACTGATGATTGTTTGTTTAACTGGTATATGAAGTGACATCTCCTTCACAACATACCACTCAACCAAGCAGCGCCTACAAACTAAGCATGTAAATGATCAGAGACTCACAGAGCGTCGGGTGAGATATTGTTACTGTGCTGCTCAAACAGGTAACGGAAAGGAAAGGTTTGTTTCAATATATACGACCTCACGAATGAAACAACACCTGCAAACACCAGCAAACACCTGCAAACACCTCAACCGCCTCATAACTTCAACACCACAAAGTCTTAATGATATGTGCACAAAACCCAGAAGAAGCAATGAATCACATGTTTTATAATGTTTTATAATGTTTTATAATGTTTCAGAAGGTAGATTTTCATTTGGTAACAAATAACATCACGTCTTGTAATTTAATAGTCATTTGGCAAAATAAATAAATATATAAATCCTTTTATCAGACAAAAATGCCAAACATTTAATGTCATTACATTAGATTTGTATTATATTATTGTAGACTGAATATTTCTGGCGTTTGGTCTGTTGGTCAGACAAAACAAGCAGTTTGTCATCATCCTGGACTGTTTTCTGACATTTAATAAACCAAATGGTTTATAAAAAATAATTACATGACATGATTAATGAAAGTAACTATTTGCTTCATCCCCACATAATACATATAACTGTCATCGCTGTTTTTCAGATACACCTAAAGATATACAGTAGAAACACATATCAGCTTCTATATCAGCCATTCAAAAACACATTTGATCATCTGATGTTTTGTAGATTTTTTTACAGTAATTTTTGCCATAATTAAATAAATATCTCACAGGTCCCACCACAGACCCAAACACAGTTGATATTAAAGCAACACATGTGGCTCTGTTAGTCTGGCCGGATACACTGCAACAGGCTGAGGAAGCTGACAGTGTTTCTGATATCACCGTCGTTCTGTGACATTAATCTGTTGTTGTAGAGCGTAAACACTTCAAATCCACGTGAGGAAACAGATTCCTCAGAAAGCATCGAGAATTCAGTCTGCAGAGCAAAGGGCGAACTCAGCCGCTTCAATTCATTCAGCTTGATAAGAACTGACAGAGTGATGAATGAACACACCCCGAAGGTATTAAGCAGTGAAAGATGCAGGATGATATTTACATCATAAGCATATCTTGATATGCATAGTATGCTGTTCCATATACAAGCCTGAGAATACACAGCAGGTAGTGAAGTCAACAATACACGTCGCTTCATGTCTCTCGGTCCATATATAAATAACAATATGTATTTTTATATATACTTTTATTTATAGATTTTAGACTTTACATTTACTGTACATTTTAAATGACGCCTTCTTGCCGTTCTGTCACAGCTCAAAGCGGTGATGGCAGCTCACTCATGGTAGCTCGCTGTCACCGTAATGCACAAAGCGATCAGACAACCAGGTTTTTCCAAAAATAGCGACTGTCAGAGAGAAAGCTACGGAAAGATTAGTCACTGTGAGGAGATCTCAAAGAAACGCTGCCACATCTCAGCCTTCAACACAGTCTGAGACCAAAACCTGGCCTCACAAAAAAAGAACAGCGTGTACGATGAAAGCTACTTACAGCTCTTCACGGATAACGGGAATATGACCAGAAACCAGAAATATAGTATATATATGTGTCATATATGGGATGTCAATAGTACCAAGTCAGCCCAAGAGACATTTTGACCAATAAAGATATAAATGAGAAACAGTATCAGTGCATTATATTGTGTGTTTGTTGTTGTTGAAAACATAGGATTTACTTAACAAACAAACAAACAAACAAACAAACAAACGTATAAACTCATCTATTATTTTCAGGGTTAAACCTGCCTGTCTGCTCGGTTTTCCTCCTCCTCTGCTTATCAGCACGTTTTATAATTGATTTAAGATTTTACTGACTATATGCAATAATGTTTGCACATAGTATGATGGGACCATTATTATCTACTTCAGACGTGACTGGAGGTAAAGTGATACAGCTGCTTTGGGTTTTTGGCTGGAACATTAGGAGAGCTTATAAAGAAGAAATCATCAATTAAATGTGACATTTCTCAGTCCACACTGAGCGTAGTCTGTAAATGAGGTCTAACTTTGTCAACCGAGGACTGAGGTTGCTTTATGTCCTTTAAAATATGTTTTAATCATTTGCTGCATAATGATATTCTGCATTTGCAGCATAGCCAGCGTAACCCAGTGAGGGTCATAAACTGCATACAGTAATTAGTAGTAAGTGGTAAGTACTTGGCAAGTACTGATCACTGTACAGCATGGTTTTTCTTAATTTGTTCCAATACTTAGACCCAGAAGGGAGCAGAAGGGCCTTTATTATCTCAAAAACAGAAGCACATAAACAGCTGTTTCAGTTTCAGCATTATTTAGACGTCTATTAATCAGGAAGTCAAATTTTAGTCAGATATTTGTGTGTTTTTTCAAGGAGCGTTAATCAATTTCTCTCAGAACAATTAACAAAGCAGCTATGTGGATGTAACAGTGTTCAATATGAGCCAATATTTCATGGTAAGATCCATTGTTGTCATTATATTGTTTTTCTATCAATAAAGATTTATGGGAAGTTGTGGTTAAAGGGTTTAAAATCCACAGAAAATAAACGACGTGGACCCTGATTATCCATAAATAACGTCTCTTATCATTAAAACGAGATTAGCCTGCTGATTGTTGGCTTTCCATTCAAATACTACAAACTGGCCATGATTGGATTAATTTGTTTGTAGGTGAGTTAATCAAGACCTCTTGCCATGTTTTGAAAAATACTATAATTATATTAAGCCACTGAAATCAAATCAAATCTGAACAATGTCTTCATGAAAGGACTGTAATCATTCATCCTGACAGAAGCCAGAAGCCGAGAGCAGCAGCTTTTTACCTTGATGGCGGTGGAGGCGATCTGGATGTGGTGCAGCTTGTGCAGGGTGCTCTCCCTGTCGATGAAGTAGGAGGCGGCCAGCTGGTGCAGAGCCTCCAGAGTCACAGTCGTTCCATTGGATTCACTCGCTTCAGACGTCCGACTCAACTTCCGCTTGTCCACAAAGATCATTAGCGACTCTTCCCCTATAAACACACACACACACACACACACACACACACTTCATTAATGAACATACACACACGTACATAACATACATAACATCAATGGTGGCAAATGTTACCTGCTTTTACCTGACATACACCAGTCCAATACTACTGTGGAAGCTGCTATCTATACATTTAACAAGTTTAAAATGCACAAAATAAATAACATTTAATAAATAATAATAATAAATAAATAAATCATTATCAAAGTAAGTGGCTGATAAACGTATTAGCCTCTGTAGCCTCTGTAGCCTCTGTAGCATCTGCTAATTGTATTTATTGCTGATAAAACTGCACAAATTAAGCTGCTTAATGGAACAAGTCTGAGTACAAACAGACTTGTTCTATTGTGTATTGACAGGTGATAGAAAAGGTGAGAGATCAATAGAAAAAGCTTTAGGTTTTATGGGGACGGTAGCTTTAATGTAGATAGAGACTAGAGCTAACATTCAACACGTTACCAGTGGCAATAATAAAGGTTATCACTCGTTTCCAGCAACACAAAACACACCCTGAAAAGTTTAGTCTTTTAATGAGGTTTGTTTCAAAGGTTTCAGTGAAGTTTCAGGAATTTACCCGAATCGTTTTCTTGTCTGGAAACATTGAAATACTGGTTTTTTTTATGATAGCAGGAATGTTTCTTATCTGAGGCAAATACATTATATTATCCAGATTGATGCTTATCTTCAGGAGTAGTTTTCTTTAGTTACAGTTATAATAACAAGTAACCTGAACTTAGTTTCTGGCTAAAAGTTACCAGTTACAGTATATCAGGTCAGGCAGTAGTTGGTGATGTACAGGACTGTCTGTTCAATCTATTTCATACACTGGTAATTCTTTGTAATTTTACTTGGTATTCATCATAGCTGTGAGAGTTTTTGCTCAAGAGACAAAAGATGAAAAGAAGCAGCAGAGGAGCTGCGAGGAGATGGAGCAGCAGATAACTGCAGGAGCTCTGCTGGGCTTTACAGCTCTCTGGCTAACTTACATCTATTGTTATTGTGTGTTACAACTCCATACATAGATATTCAGTGTTGAATCAGGGATATGAACGAAAACAATCACAAAACAACCCCAGAATCACATCTGAGCCATTATTTAGTATATACAGTATATGTATCTGTACGAGCAGAGCGTTAGAAGCTTTAGAGCTCCAAACTAATTGCTGCTGGATCTTTACTTACTTTTCATTTCACCTTTTGTTTGGCAGCAACAGGGAGAGACAAGCATGAACCAAAGCATGCAGGAACTAAAATCAGGAAATAAAAGTGCTGTTTTCCCTTTGGGATTTCCATCACATCTGAAGAAAGGCTGGATTAGCTGGACTGATTACAGAAAGCAAACAGCTTTTCTGAGATGCAATTTCAAGCATGCGATGAAACAACACTGCACGAATGTGATGTGTGAAGAGATGTAACCAAGAGGTGGAAAATGGAGCCAGAAAGGCAACACGACAGCAGAGAAACAAACGTCTACATAGTGTTGGGAACAATTAGCAATGACAGTTACGTGAGGCTTTAACACTACTATACATAGAACCGTGTTCCTCCAGTAGGAACAACGGTACAGTTCCTGAGGTGTGAGAACCTCAATGCCCAGAACAGAACTTCTTTTGCCTCCTTTCTTCTGCATGCTAGATAGGTCAATAAAAGCAAAGAGACCACACCCCGTCTACTTTATTTACCTCCCAGTGTAGCAGAGAGCAGGAAGTGGGTCCCGTATTTCCTGATAATGTTGTCAGTGATGGCGTTGAGACTGGGCCTCCTGCCCAGCTGCCTAATGGTCTGGAGGAACTCGGGGTCCAGTGGCAAGGAAAAGCCATTGTTCTCTTGTCTCTCCAGGGCCAAGCTGTTCACCTTCCAGCGGCCAAACTCCCTGCAATGTCACACAAACACACAGTCAGCCAAGGACACACAACACAACACAACACAACACAAGGCACATTCGAGAAAGGACACGGGTCTAACTGAAGTCACACTTTTCTCCATTAGGAGATTTTCAATCGTCAAAGAGTGAAGGGGATCTGGGAGCTGGTTTAAGACACATCCATTAGAGACACAATGAAAAGAATAAATCCACCGAGTCGATCTGAGCAGTTGTTTTCTGATTCTTGAAAAGGAGCAAAATGGGCCGTCCACAGCTTGCCCCTCACCAGGAGGCTCATATCCAGATCTGCTCCTTGCCAGGCGTAAAAAATTATGTCTGCATGACCTCTAAGTGAATCGTGTGTGCCACTCTTTAGAAGATGAATGGTCTCATGCTGTTTCTACCTCCGGCTCGGAGAATTGCTTGGCACCATAGTGGAAAACATTGTGTTTCTCCACCGATTTTAAATAATAGCGCAATCTTTTCTCATCTCGAGTCACTTTTTGAGGCATTGCAGTTGGATGGGCTGCAATCATGGATGGAGTCATACTGCTTTTAGGGTCTCTTATGGCGGGACAAGACTTCATGTGACATTGTCTTAATATTCAGGCTGGCCTTAGAGCATGCCAGCTGCCTTTATCTACCGAGTGCAGACTGAGTGCTGCTGCTTGATGCATAGATTAGCGCAATCAAGTACAGCTGGTAATGAATTGCTTGGTTCTACACTGGCCTAACAGGACCTTTCAATCACTGTTGAGTAGGTGCTTGACATGTATTTTGGGAAAATAGAAATTGATTTAATTTAATTCATTTATTCTTAAAAACATTTTCTTTAAGATTTGCACATAAACAAACATTTGCTGCGACACAAAATATAATTTTCTTATCATTTCTCATTAAGACACTCATCAGATGATGTGCTAAGCATTCATATTTAAAGCATGTTAAGTTAAAGTATAATTACAAACATCTCCTTGATTAATGGCTAAACTTACTCACTATTAAAAAGACAGAAAACGCATTTTAAGAAGCGATGCAGAGTATCTACTTCTTGTGTCAGATTGCATTTATTGTTTAAAAAAAGAAACTGGTGTTTTCTGATGGTCACCGTAGTTACCTTTAGAAACTGCAGTATGCAAACGATTGAAAGTAGAAGAGTTCTTTATCTCCAAATGCTTAATCGATGCAGAGAGGAATTGAACAATCAACTGTGAGTACTGTTGTGTTGATTGTGACATTATGCTGCACTGAACACTGTTTTTTATTGTAGGTAGGTTGTAATAGGATACATGTATTTGTCCTGCTGGCAGCCATTTCTAACCCAACTTCTTCAGTGGTGGCAGAAATAAAAGATGTTGACCAGCGTTCCTCATTCGAGTCCAGCTGTCGCGTCTCTGTCCTGTCGTTTCCTGTCGTCTGTCTACTTTCAACTCCATAATAAAAGCATACAGTGTACTACAAACCACACACCTCTGACAGATGAAGCTAATGTAATGTTGTTGTAACCCTAACGCTAATGTACTCAGGCTAATGTGTTTGGCAAACAGAAGTCATAAATCCAGCAGACATGGAGCAACGTTTGTATTCACTTGAAGTTGTGTTTCTGTCCACCTGATGAATGAAACTCCAATACATACTTTTCATTTAGCTCTACTTTAAGCTCCTAACAAAATAATAACTGGATCTTTAGCAGCTAGATGTTGGCAAACATTATCTTCATATGAAACAACAAATACACCGACCCTTCCAGTAAGTAAGTGGTACTTCTACAGTGTTTAGCAGTATAACAGGTACTTGTACTGTATGTATAAGTATCTGATATGCTGCATGTATGTATAATGTATTTCTGGAAACTAAAATCCCTCAAACTTTCAAACATTTATGGGTTTTATCTCCTTGAAAAGCAATATTTGCAAATAAGCAAATAGACACTTTTCCATTGTGTCTTTATCTCTCTTTTTTAACACTCATTCAACTCATTCAACCCCCAGCACCCTACAGAGATGCACCAACTCCCCCAAGCAAAGACACATGCCCTCACATGCATCCACACACCCTGTAGCTGCAAACATCTAAATAAAGCTGCCCTTTTTGCAACATCTTTTCTGTCACCCAGAATATCACAAGGCCCCCATGGGTGCAGGCCTGCTGCCAATCAATTTCCCACCAATAACAATGACCACTAGAGAAAAACAGAAAGCAGAAAACAGCTCATTAAGGCCTGTTTCATGTCTGTGTTTCTCTATAACGAGCGGCCATTAGCGTTTCCCTCCGTCCGCCGGGGGGCCGGCTGAAGAAGGAGAAATGGAGAAAGAACAACAGAGAGCTTAACTGTGATGGACACACTGCCTCGCTATGATGCTCAATGATGGACATTTATGAATGGTGCTGCAACGATAAGATAGAAAACACACCATACACACATTTATAAAGATCTGTTGCAGAATACTTCAGTTCAATACCTTTTGCATGCCACACATTATACGCACGCTGAAAGAATCTGGTGTTACATGGAAGACTGAAGGTTTACTTTACCCTTAACTCTTCTCAGTGAGATGCTGAGTGACTGGAATAGCCTATCACAGACACACACACACACACACACAAGCACACACACAAGCACACACAGGCTGCAGGTCTATTTCACCCGCAGCGCTGTGCAGCAGGGGGCTTGATGCACATCTACCTGTCAGCCCCCCTTTGAGTGAACTCAAGCTCTGTGCACCAGGAGGTGAAGAGCTGCGATCAGAGCCGGGGAGTCATAGCCTGCTATGTGTCCATCACAGCCTGAGGGTGCAGCTCAGTGCCCAACATAACAAATCAGTGAATCAACCCAGCGAATAACCTGCTGATGCAGTTGAGACACGCCACCAAGCATAGCAATGCAAATTGTGTTCAGTATGTGACTGAGCAGGTATGCGAGTGTGTGATGCTGTTAATGTCATCTCCTGAGGCATGCTCAAGTGGAAATTAATGTAAAAAGATTTATTTTTTTTCAAATGCATGACTTAGCATATAAAACTGTGCATTTTAAAACAAATGAGGGCAGACAATTATGAAAAACAGATTCTAAACAAACAATGTTAAAACTGCCTTTCAGCTCAAAGCAACCAGCACGTTAAAACTCGACTGCTGCAATGACATAAAGAGAAATGGCTTTTACTTTTAAACAATGATCGCTTCAAGCAATAATTTGTCATTTTCCCTTTTAATTATCTCATTTTCTTTGTCTTCTTTTCCTATTTACTATTCCTCCAATGAATTTCAAGCACCAAGTAGAGTTCTATCAAATTGTATATACTGTATGTGTGGTACTTTACTGTATATGAACAATAACACTGGCACTGACCCATATACAGCACGTTATTGTTGGGATCAGCCTCAATGTCATTATTCTTTGTGGGAAAAGGCAGCATCTATGAAAGTCTATATAGTCTATATAAAGTCAGGCCTGACACCTTGTTAATAAAAAGCTCACAAGATGTGTCATGATGGCAACATAATTACATTAAATGACTGAAAACCACATTTAAATGGTTGTGGTCCCCACAATACATTTGGCAAAAAAATTTAAATAAATAATAAAATAAAATCATTTCAGACGGATTTGAATTAGTGAATTTTGTTGTTTGCTCCTATCAGTGTGAAAACCTCTGTTACCCATTTATGAACTGTACACATGGAGTCACATGGGACTGACAGTGTGTGGAGACGTCATGTAGTTGGTACAATATCCAAACGTCTGTTACATGAAATGAATTTGCACAGAATAATAACTGGAACTGCTCCAATGAACGTCTGTATGACATCAAAGTGTTTCATCAGTTTCTCCTGCACGCATGCAGACAAGCATGTAGCAAGTAGATGTGTTTTATATGTGTTTTAAGAAACATAATTAATGGTTGAAATCATGGAGTTAATGAGTCAGTCATGGATGAGACTGTGGTGCGTCTGTTGCTACTGTCTCAGTCACTCTAATGTTATTGCAGTGAACTACTATTCATTCTCATTTCAACTCATCATAAGATGCTTTAAATGTCGCAGAGAAAGAAAAAAAAGAGAAAATAGAAATGACTCGACGTGTGTTTGCAGGTGTTGTGAATGTTTGAATTCATATGTTGTTTCCAACAGTGAGCTGATTATTGCTATTAGACAGTTTTCTTCCATCTCTCATTTCCTCTGTTTATAATACTGTATAATGACTTTACAGCAGTTGGATCATTGCTCCAAATATCAAAACCCAAACTGTGATTTATGAACCAAATGCACAATATTTACACACTGGAGTGAATTGTGCAGGAGGTTTTCTTCAATTTTATTATGAATTAATTAATGCACATTTTAAGCTTGTGATTGATTTTTCTTTCATAACAGATCCGAATTCTGTTACAAGGTCATCTACAAAAAAAAAATTAATTAATTATGTTTTTCTCCATATTTTCAAGAAGATAATAAACAATTGCTTGAATTATGTTCACTTGCAACATTTTCTTCAGTGAAACTAGTATAAATATTTTTATGTTTTATTATAAGTTGCAGGACGTCAATGATTGAGACATCCTGAATCCTGTGTGAATGTTTCCTCACGACGTTGATAAAGAAACATAATCTGGATATCACTGACCTAAACCTGTCTGCTCTTTGTGCAATGCTCATTCATGAACTAAAACATTACGTGTCTTTATTTACTATTGCAAATTAATAATACAACTGTATAATCAACACAGTTGACCAGCTGGTTTGAATTTTAACCTAAAAATATGTTTTACATAATCAAAGATGTTGGAGGTTGGATTATGGTTAAATTATAGAAAAAAGAAAATCATCCGGTGAAAGAAAATTGTTCCATGTATGTGTGATGGTAACCAGACCTTTGCCTTCCTCTGATACATATTTGCTTATTATCAATACGGCCTGAGCGAGAACACATTGTTGTTTTTGTAGTTGGGTTACCCCAGATACCGAAATAGCCCGCTGTGCAAAACAGTTGGTTGACTCAAAAACAGACTCAAAGTTATTTCAAGGACCTCCCCGAAGAGAATTGTACAAAATGGGAGAAAAGTCCTTCATGCTTGATTCAGTGAGATAAACCAAATTACGAGACCTTGCAAGGAAACAGCAGCCGCTCCTCTATTTTTCAATGTTACTTGACTTTTTTTCTTTGGGTTGACTTCTCCTCTTGGTTTAATCTGATGTGACATTGATCCTTCTTTATATGCATGCGCCATTAGCAACAGAGAAATCATTTTAGAAATTAAGAATTACAGACAAAGAGGCTTTTCAGTTGAGCGACATCAAAAAAAAAAAAATCTACATATGCCAGACATAGCAGGCATTTCCCTGAAAGGCACCTTCATAGTGGCACATGTCAAGTTTGTTAACTGAGCTACTGATGAGTCTCAACAAAAGGAGAGTTGGAAAGTCATTTGAGACGGACGGAGGGAGACAAAGACGGGGAGACATCCACCAACCGCGGAAACAAACAGGGTAACAAAGGGAGCTCTATATGGAGAAAGAGATCATAATGATGTAGTTAATAGCCACCAACTGTTTTTATAACAACATCAAACAAACATCAGACCATTAATTTGTGAAAATGCTGTTAAACCTGCTGAGAGGTCCGATAAACAAGGCGACATACTGCGTCCTGCTCATTTTGCTCTTTCATGTGTACACATTTCAAACACTTGATTACTACATGATATTGTGACCATTGCCATGGACTTTTTAATTTCCTGTAGATGATTGGGATTCATTGAACTGGGGATGGAAAATGGTGCGAAGGAACAAATCTAATTTATCTAAAATCTTACAGAGCAGCTTTGTTGTCGAGTCTAGACGAAATACATTTTAGACTAATTTATGTTTAAATGGTGAAATGATTTCTGATGTCCCACCTCACTGGTTAAGACTTGGTTAAGGTTAGAGAACAGTCTGACTGGGACAACAAACACTGTTCACACGACCACAAAAGGTTGTTTATGATACAAAGATTGCTAATCTGGCCGAAACCCTTCAGTTGTGTTATAATATAATGTCCATGTATGTGTGTTCTTTCACCAAATCTAAATATGCAACCATTTGATATTAATGGGACTTTGGTGATGTATGGTGAGCATTTTTAATCTTATTTCAGCCTATTGAGGAAATTCATACAAACAGCTAAAATGTTGTAGGAGGCCGAGATTTGTTAAAAAAAACTAAAAAAAACCCAAAACAATACAAAAAATTGATTTGTGGTCCCATGAATATCAGTACACACACCTCTGATGATAGAAAGCAAAGACAAGTCAGAGGAAGAGGATGATTTGCAGGAGGGTTTGCTGACATGAACACTGCTGATCCCTTTTGTACTGCAATTTGTCATAACACAGTAAACAAGAGACTTCTTTTCACATACAAAACAAGAAATGCCTGGAATCACTTTGTGTGCATAATGAGGCATGCACATACTGTTAATACATGCTGTGCACACACACTCAAACCGCACAACTACACAATCACACACACACACACGAGCAAATGGAAGAGAAGACAGACGAGCCACCGGCTACGCTAAATCCCACTCTGCTTCCTGCCAATGAGGCTGCATTGACTCTTTAAGGATTGTTATCACATACTGTAGCTGCACACGGTGGATCATTACATACACACACCGATATACTCAAATACACACTAGTTAGTAGTTAAACCTTTAAGCAGTTGATAACACTGATGGTACATAATGTCCTCTTGAAACAATAGATGTCATGAAATGTTCATCATGGCTCTGTGAGGAGGTGAAGAGCCGTTGGTGGTACTCGCTCCGGTTTTCCTGCCACTTCCTGTGTACTGAGAAGGCGTCCTGCCATTGGCCACTCATTACTCAAGCTTTACACAGTATTTCAGTTATATTCTATAATATGAGAACATACCTGAAATGTATTTTGATATAAAAATCACAAAGCTGTGACCAAGAGTAGAAAATAATTCCTTAATGATAATGATAAATGTACAGATCCTGAAGCTTTGAATAGTTCAAGCCATCCAACATACAGACGCTCTCTTTCATAAAAGCTGCTCTCATGGACCTCTGGCCCTGATAACTCCCCATCACACACTTGTCAGAAGCCATAAGCTCTGCGCTGGAAGACGTCCTCGTCACTGCCGTTGCTGCTGGTGATCAGGAGGAGGACGCTGCTCCGCTTCTGTCCCGCAGACACGTTCAACCTCCAACTGGAGGACGATAGACCGAACACGCGTAAAAAAATAAAACGTCTCTCGCTCTACACTTCTCTCTCTTCCCTCTTCCTCTCTGCCACTAATATATTGATTTTAAACAACCGAGACCATCAACTGCATTTCATATTGTAAATAAGGTCAGATTTGATTTGCTCATATGTCAGAAAAGGGGAAGTAGTTGGATTTCTCACAGATGTGCTCTGAATCTGAAGGAACGTAACACCAATACTAAATCAGGCATGAAGTGAATCATTAGTCTATTTTTATTGTAATTAAACCAAAGTAGAACAGTCAAATAAAAAGTCTGGATTTTAAAATAATTTAGCGTGTTGGACATAACGTGTAATGCAACGGGCATTGCTCACAGTGATGAACCTACACTATCTGAAAAACAAACACACTTAACTGCAGACCAGCTGGTGAACATAGTGCAGCATTTAGATGTTTCCCTCAGGAGTTGGTAGAGAGCAGAAACACTAACAGAGAGTGAATATTAGATTCACCAGCTGGACTCAAACACGACTCCACATGATGATGATGTAGAAATAAGTTCAACATATCAACTTAAAAAGTTATATGTCGATGTTGTATTCAAAACGTGTTTCTGCTGCCGCCAAGTGACCAAAAAAAAAAATCCTTTGGTACAGAATTCAGAAATATTTTTGTATTTCGTTATTAAAATAATAAATGGAAGAATTAAAGAAGTTCTTACATTAACATAACAAGACCATAAAGCATAAGTTTGCATTTTTGCATTTTTACAGCAAAAGGTTGATCCTGACTCAGCTTCTGCTGCAACGCAACCCAACATCATCCAGCAAGGTGCTGCACTGGCCAATCACATCCAAGTGTGCATTCCTGGTGGTGAATGCCATATTTGTGTGTTTTCCCTGCGGCCATCAAGACAAAAGAGAGGAAGTTGTCACCTTGATTGTCAACTGTGAGTATTTATAAAGTGATGAGCCTTTAAATGTATGAATCTGTAGCTCCAACCTGAACTCCTGCATCATATTTCATTGCCACATCTCAAACGTTTGTTTGTTTTTTTGTCGTGTTTTATGATATTATATTCCTTAATCACCAGTTCTCTTCTCTGCTTTATAAATTTCAATGCAGTTTATCACATTACATGTTATATTTTGTTTAAATGTGCTGTCCCATATAAAACATTTACAGTACAATAGCACAAACAGATAAAACAAAAGGCTCCACTTCCTTCACATCTTAGTCCCATGATTATACAGTGCAGCACAGGTATTAAAACGTCATGCCTCTGCACCCGTGCTCTCTGCAAACATGTTTGCATATAATTGAAACACTAATCACTTCATAATTACAAGAGATCAAATGAAGTCAATGTAATAGCCAGTGGGCTGACAGCAGAAAAGAGAAGAGAAAACACAGGAGATGAGGCGTGATATAAAAGTTATGGCCCATGAAGAAGAAGAAAGGAGGAGATGACATTTTGACTAATCTGCTGCTGTCTGTGGATATGACTCGACTACACAAGAGACTGTGGAGCAAGTTTCTCACATTCACAGAAATGATTTCACACCATCACAAGCTTCTAAATTATTAAATGAAAAATGCTTTTGTTCATTTTACACCCATTTCCACCTCTGATGCGTGTGTGACAGCAGCAGGTGCAGAAAATATCTCATCTCTCACACTCAGTAGATCAGTATGAACAGAAAGATCAGCCAATGAAGAAATGCTTTGGATTGATTTAAGAGTGGAACCTGTGGACGAGGAAACATGCAACCAGCTGACTGCTTTAAAAAGAAAAAACGCAAAGTTATGAGATGTTGCAACTCAGGAGAAAAAAACCTGAATAATATGTGTTTTAAAACTGTCACTTGCACGACATGACAGGTGCATTTCTCTGCAATCACAGCGGAAGTAATATTGTTAAGTGCTTCTATGCCTGATTTTTAAAATCCATTAATCCATCACTTCAATTATTGCATTTGATCAGACCTTGAGAATAGAAAAACCTCTTTCACTGAGAGGATTTGCAGTTTGAAAATCACATTTTTTTTTAAAAACAATATTTCACCGCTGTGACATAAAGCTGTAATTCTCTGAGCTTTTTAATCTTGGTTTTAATGTGGTCCAGACAAAAGATGAGAGGCTGTTAGTGTAAAACGATGTTGCTCTGACTTTTATTCTGAATATCACTCCATAAAAAATACATTTTCTAACATTTATTATAATTAGAAATGGCTACAAGCTGCTCCGATGCAGTGACCGGCCAGCAGGGGGGGATGAAGCTGTGGCTCCTCTCGACTCCCCTCCTCTGTACTCCGACTCCTCCAGTCCTCCCCCTCATCCCCTACTCTCCCTCCCCTGCCCCCTGACGGGAAAGGCCAACCGAGCTCTGGAGAATATTTATGAGCGAGGGAGAGCAATTGGTTTGAGATCATTCGGCAAGGGAGGGAGGAAAGGGGGGAAGGAGGGAGGGAGGAGGGGTGGCGAAAGGCAGCGAGTGAAAAGAAAGAAGATGTGAGACGGAGACAGAGGGCGGATTTTAATGTTTTTATTTAACCTGCTTTTAAGCTGGTGGTTAATTAAGAGTAATTCTTCCTGCTGTTCCTCTGTTCGTCTGTCTGCTCTACAGCGTTCAAATATCCAGACAGGCATCGAGGAAAACTCCAAAATGAGACAATTAGGCTGGTTGTATCGAGGCTAGCTGAGGTTTTAGATTTAGAATTACAACACACAGCAGTGACAAGAATAAGACGAATTTAACTGAGCCATGAACAACCCCGATGTGTCTGCGAGAAGTTGATCAATACAAATGACTCAACGATTACTGCGTCTGGCGTTTCTTCCTTTCACAATTCATGAGGAACAAAAACGACGAAGTTGTCGCAGTTCGAAGGCACTTCTGATCTCTTCAGCTCTCAGCTATCTGGCATCCTCAAATGCTCAGCGATGGTGGCAGAGCTACGGGCGCAAGATATTTAAAGATTGGTTTTTTTTTTCAAAGTCAGAATAGTTTTTAATATAGTTTATAGTTAATATAGTTTTATAGTTTTTAATAGTGATATTTTACCTCTTTGATTGTGTTTCCACTGGATTTCTGCTCTAATTAGCCAGCTTACTGTTATTCTACGGAGGAAACTGGAAAGGCCACTGCAGCTCGAGGGGAAAACGAAGGTTATGCACTTGTCAAGTTTGCATTTCTCGATATTTGCTGATAGAGGTCATACTGTACTGTAAGTGGTCTTTTAGGATTAGGGCTATAGTTTGGGGAATAAAAACGGTTAGACAAGGACTGTGTCAGATTAAATAATAGTTCTGTAAATGTGTTTGTTTCTGTTACATTTGCAGGCCAAGGGTGGAGTGAAAGAGAGTTATAGAGACATCCTGTGAGACAGAAAGAGGAGGCCAGCAGAGAGGCAGCAACGGAGGAAGTGATGGATGTGAGAAAGCCAACAGCGCTACATCCTCTATCTTTGCTTGGCATTGTCACCCCTGTCAGCTGCTAAATGCCAGTGTCAGTCAAACCTCTGTTCAGCTGGCATCAGCTCCTCCACTGTACAGCTGTGGACGCTCTGACAGCATCGCTCTCATCGCAGGGTATCAAAACACTTACCCGGCACACACGTACGCACAGAGCCACAAACACAGGCACACCAGTATGCACACCCGATCATGCCCAGACAGAGAGTTTGGTGCATTCGAGCTCATTGTCGATGCTGCTTGTTTCTACAGAACGTAAGTTAGATGAAAATAATATTTGGTAAGGTCACACGTCAAAGAAATTCATCCACCTTTTAGAATTTAACATGTGAAGTTATGCAAAAATATAATAATAAATAATAATATATGCATCACACAAACACACACACAAATATTTTCTCAGCTAGAGTTAAAGCAAGCTGCCTTAAACACAGACTTATTATTAATCTTCAATAGAGAGGTTAAATGCTTCAGAGATGTTTCCATCCTAAAGAGAATAAAACACCCACACTTACATACACACAGACTACTAACAAATGCTGCCTGCTACATGTACATAAATCATTCAGTTTATATGGAAAATAAACTTTAGTAGAATGTGCAAAATGACAAAATTGTAATAATCTTTATTTTAATGTAATAACTAAAACTACAGCTACTTAATATCCTCTGCATTCACATGTGGGGATGTGTTGACTTCTTCCTTTAATTTCCGTCTCTTGTCTCCAGAAACTAAAGAAAAAAAAATTGTCACCATTGCAAGCTTTTAAACAATAGCCTGCAGCGTCTAAGCACACACCCACTATACTTCACACCTCACACTTCTGAAGCCATTCTGTCTACCCACTGTCACACTTCAACTGGCTCAGTCAGATATCTGTTACGTCCCGCTGCTTTGCACATACCCTCCTGCGGTATCTCCACTTTCTCACTGATATGCAGCATTCTGAGCGTTTGTATTGTACTCAAACCATATGTTTCTGCTGCCTACAGAAAGAGGAAGCAGCAGATGAAGCTCACATCTATAGAGAATCCAAGCTGAGTTTTCATTTGAATGCAAAACTTCACTAAGTAATCTTCTCTATGCTCATCCCTCACTTTGCCACCTACTTAATCTGCATCTTTTATAGGCTAAAGAGAAGTTTTATGTGATCTCTTATAGCGTATAAGTTTTCTAAAAATCCTACATTAACTTCATGTAATTACACCCACTTTCTGCATTCAGATTTAAATTTCAGGCATTTCAGTTCAGCATGCACAGAGTCAACCAGGACCACGCTGCCCACCGTCTCTCACCTGTATATTTTGTACTTGGTGGTGAATCCTTGCTGGTAGCGCTCTGTGAAATCAACAAACTCCTGCGAGTGGTGAAAAGGACCCTTGTCTGACAGGAGCCAGCCCAGGGGCCCAGATGAGCCGCTGAAGCCAGCCCCAACAGGCTCCACCGCCCTGGCCCCTACTGACACCCAGCTCTGGAGCAGGCTTAGTGTTAACCACTTCCATAGAAACATGAGGGCCGTCAGTCTAATGGAGATGCACGGGCCACTCATGCTGCTTCCCCCGGCCCCGGTGACTCCTCATTCTCCCTGCACGGATGAGTCCTGGAGGAAGGAGGAAGAGGGAGAGTTGACACAAAAAACAATAAGTCTGAGCGTGAGGGGGATGAAGATTAACAGAGAGAGCTGCTGGGTCAGGAATCATTGCCACTATTTTTGAAGGTTAGAATATCTACAGTGGATAAAGCAAATTATTAATATATATATTGTTTAAAATGATATAGGAATGTTACACAATCTTTTATATATAAAAGTTTACCTTATTGTGTAAGTGGTCCGTGACTGGTAGGAATGAATTTCCGTAAAATCCCCAGATAGGACCGTGAAGTTGGGTTTGGCTCGGCGCATACACGAGGTGGCATTGGAAGAGGACTTTTTCAGGGGAGTGTTATCATTCACAATTCACAACTTGAGCTAAACAGAATACGACATCCAACCTCCTGTCTTGTCTTTCACAGTGGCATATTTCCAGGAGAGCCTCCGCCGATGCGCAGTACGTACAGTAGGTCCAATCCAACGGAAAGAGTCGCAGCGGACGAGCTTGAAGAGCGCGCAGGGTCAAAGCATCCAGGTAGACTAACTATTAAAACACTCGGACTCGGTGGCAGCAGATGAGCACGTTAGAAGCTGTCACTAACTCATTTCTGCTGCTGATTGGAGAGACGCGCTCGGGGCGCATGCAGCGCGCACAGAGAGCTGCTGATGCTGGACTCCCAGCGCACGCAATG
Organism: Pampus argenteus; assembly: GCA_036937835.1. Classification (NCBI taxonomy): domain Eukaryota; kingdom Metazoa; phylum Chordata; class Actinopteri; order Scombriformes; family Stromateidae; genus Pampus; species Pampus argenteus. Next base: position 23,930,562 of record CM072870.1, read on the forward strand.
TGTGAATGGCATCCGCGGAGCTCCCTCTCCCCCCTCCAGAAACATACCGCTGCAATTTAATTTATTCGAGCAGCAAGCACACTCCCGGTTGGCTGGGACGAAACCGGAGGAAGTGAGAGTAGGAGGTGTTCAGAGAGGGGGGGTGGGCTGGAAGAGGCGATGGTCAGAGGATGTTCAGGTGCTGGAGTCAGATGCATCATCACAGAAACACGATAAGAAAGTCACCTGCACGTGAGATCAATGCGGATTAAAAGAAGGACTGAGAGAAAAGAGGAAACCATAAACCAATAAACAATAAATAAAGACATGAGAGAAAAAAGGATATAAATAAATATATAAATATTAAATAAAGACATGTCTGAGAGAAAGAAGGAAACCAGGAATAAATAAATAAACAATAAATAAACAAGACATGTCAACTTTAAAAGTCCTCAAATTTATAGTTTTACTTTATTTTACTTTGAAAAGTAAATCAATTTATTAGAATTAAAATGCCACAATCAATTTTCTGATAATAATATTAATAATAATAATAATAATAATAATAATAATAATAATAATAATAATAATAATAATAATACCAATAATAATAATAATAATAATAATAATAATAATAATAATTATAATAATTATAATAATAAACCCTCTTTATCAAGAACATTTAACTTTTGAAATGGTATTTGGGAAAAGTTTAGTTATGTAAAGAAGAAAGAATGTAATATATACAGTATATACATATATATAATATATATATAATGATTGACTTTAATATTGGTTATGATGTTGATGATGATGTTGATGATGATGATGATGATGTGCTAGAGGATATGGTGCAGTTATCCTCATTATCTTCTTTGCCCTCTTCTTCTCTCTCCTTTCTTCCTGCAGAATAATCATCACTTTCACCATCAGCAAACTTAATTAGATCTGCTCTATCCTCGCTCTATCCTCGCCCTATCCTCGCTCTATCCTCGCTCTATCCTCGCTCTATCCTTGCGTGCTTGTACGACGGACACCGAGCGTGGATCAGAGAGGCAGAGAGCAGGCGAACAGAGGGAGGGAAGGATATGTGATGCCTTTCAGCTTTTCTGTAGATGTTCAAAGAGAGGTTTTATACAGGGATTGGATTAGAGAAATGAACACCATTGAGTCGCAAGATTCACTGGCTCTCAAACTCAAAGAGAAGCTGAAATCCTGTGGCACAGCACCCCGCTGGATCTGGAGTGAAAGAATGAGTTGATTTGTCACGGTTTCATCATCATGTCTTGGGATTGGGTGCCTTTTCTTATGACCCTGCCCTGCAGACATGGTGACTTGTGAAGGACAAGTACCTGATAGGAAGAGACATCCTTGTTATTGGTTAAAGGTTCCTCAACGTCCCTGTTTTAAGCTGAATTGTTGCTGATCATTTAAAGTTTGTCTACAAGCACAGTTTTATAAAGTTTTGAATAAAAGATAATTTGTAGTGGAGTGCCACGGCTCATTACTTTCAGGGATTCACATTGCATTTTAGGCACTTTTTAAAACACTGGTGGATTCAGAGTCTCAAAACTCAACAAGCCAAACAGCTCATATTTACCTCATATCATTCATTAATTCATGCATATTTGTGTGCACACAAGTACATACATTTACGTGTGTACTAAATGTGCACAAAAACAAGCGTACGTTTTTTTTTTCTCTTCGGAAGAGATGTGCAAGGCTTCATAATTGATTGCCAATTGATGAAACATAAGGACAGACCATGTGAGACCATGATGTAAGAGCTCAGAGGAAAAAATCAAAGAGAATGTTACAGCAAAGGGCTCATTATAGCACCAGACGTGTGTAGGTCACAGTGGCTGAGCAGTGACCTATAACAAGGAGTCATCCTTATGCTCACTAAGGCCATAGTAAACAAAGGCTGCAGGACTGCAGGCTTTCCAACTGCAATCAGCCAGACTTCCTCCTGTAGAGGTTTTAAAATCTCTGAACCATGATAAAACCATGATTACATTGGATTTGAAGACTTATAGTAGCTTTGATGTCTGCCATGCAGGTGTTGATTGACAGCTGTGATTGATAGGTCCCTCACCTGATGCTCTGTGGCATCACAGTACTTCGCTAAGTGTACTGTTACTTGATTAAGATACCTGCCCTGTTATAACGTTAGTGTGCACCGCTCAGTGTTCCCAGTAGGCTAGCTGGGAGGTGGTGGGGGGTGTTGGGGGGTCCAGGCTCCAAATAGAAAACATCAACTATAAGCTTTAAACCAATGGGTGACGTCCATCTTTATACAGTCGCTTTCAGCTCATCGTTTGACTGTTTGGTTCAGTCCCACCGCTCTCATACTGTTGTTTCAGACCTCTATAAACCCACGACACGACCTGCAGGCAGCTATGAAATTAAAGGTTAAAGGTTTGCCATAACTACTGAACTGTAACTGTAAGAAAACAATTATTTTATGCTATTTTATATTACTGTCCTAACGTTAGCTTACTGAGGAGCAGCTACATTAATATCGTTATATGAATAAGAAATAACAGAATAATATATTCTGCATTGATAGACTTTTTTAATAAAACCTTCATTAAGTGAGGACGTAGCGTATTAGCATTTTTTTGGAGTTGATTTTCTGATTAATATTATTCACTGTGACAGCAGTCCATCACTCCACTATATTCATCTGCTCACTAACTAACTCGACTATATGGGTACATGTGAGTATTTACTGAAAACAGCTGACGGTAGCCAGTGTTTTATTGTGATTAAAAGTTTTTAAAGTGTACTATTAATACTTTTAGTTAAGTAAAGGATCTAAATCTCTTCCCCTGCTGATAAATATACTCTGTAAATCTAACCTTCACCATCTCGCCTCGTCTTCAAAGGCTGACCTGTAACCCACCAATGTTTCTCTTCAGGCTGTAGCCTATGCCAGCATGCACTACTCTGCCTCTGATTGGCTCGGACTTGTTGCTTTCGTTGCTTAGGTTTAGGCATGAGGAGTGTGATGGTTAGGGTTAAGGTAGAGGAGGGGTAGGTGGGAAAGAAAAGAGAAGCTCCAGCAGAGAGCTAACGCAGATAAAGAGACATTCACATTCATATTCAAATATGCTGAGCTGAGATTCCTCCATTACCTGACATGAATGTGTAAAGAAGCAGAAGCTCCAAATAGAAAGAAACACGGTGTGTAACCAGACTCGCATCCGTCACACGGTGTGCTGCTGAGGCTTCGTGCTGCCCAGCAATTATTACATACAGCACCATAATAACAAGCTGAAAATGCTCTTGTGTGGACAAACAGCTGGTACACAGACCTCGGGCTGAGGTCTCGTCTCTGCGTGAATGTGTGTAACCTTAACGAGTGCCAGAGAGGACCGAGGCAGTCGCATTTACTCAGCACTGAGACAGATAGTCATTAGGGGAGGTAAACATTCACTTAAGCCTGAGCGTGCTCATTGATGCCACTCAAGGGTCTGTGTGAGGAGTGATCAGGGAACAGAGTGAAGCTGAGGTTTTAATTAGCCTGAAAACCTGACAGCCTTTGTCAGTGCTTTGTTACAGCAGCGTTTGGCTTTACTTGTGTTGTCTTTGTGAAAATATTGTGTTATTGCTTGACACGTCCAGATGCTCCATGAAATACATGTCTTTCCTTCCACCGTGCAAATGTGTTTATCTCCACATATGAGCTTTGAAGGATAATCCACTGCATCTGTTTTGTTTGGATAAGTAGCAGTAAGTGGCGCAGGATGCCAGTTAACTGCCTCTATGTCGCTATAAATTATAAATTGCTACCAGCTGATTGTGAAAACGGACAGTCATCCTCACTTAATTTGTCCACAGCACATGTAGGATCACAGGCATACGTAATGTGGCGATTAAAAGAGCCAATAGGCTGACAAAGCTTTAATCAGAATCTGCATTATAATTATTGCTCATTTGGGTCACTAAACCACCATTAATCATCTTGAGGAAATGCTGAGCCTGTTGTCTGGTCCTCTGGTTGAATCATCATCATGCTTCTTTCTCTTTGGCTTAACATTAGGCTGCTGTCCGTGGCTTCAGGGCATTTTTCTTTCTTTCATTCATTTCATTTCATTAGTTGGTTGAAAATGTGGCTCCAAACAAAACTCTTTTTTTTTTGTATTTTTAAGAATTTGACTTTAATACATTTTTTTTGGCAGATGCAAAAACTGGTTTGACAGATATTCTCCTCCCTGTCAGCACACACACACACACTGTTTCTTTCTGGGGAGTGTGTGTACATTTCTACTGTAGTTTCTAAGGTTTGGTATGTGTGACATTTCCATGAATTAAGTTGTGAAGAACAAGTTGCGTTGTGTGAAAATAGATGAACATGAACGCACAGAGACGAAGACTGCATCCTCACCTGCCATCAACACGGGAAGAAAACAGCTGCTTGATGAGACCCTGTTAACCCCATGTACAGAATATAAATATAAATAGGATTTGTGAACGTTATTGTATCAACAATATGCATATGAGCTTCTTCCAATATCACATATTTTCTATAATTAATGATTTACTCATCAGTTATTTGGTTCATGAATATTTCTCATTGCTGATTGACTCCTTCAGAAGTGTGATTTAGAGAAAATATAGTTTTCTGGATAACGTTCTCTATTTTTTTTCCCGATCCAGGATGTGTGACGCACAACGTTTGCTGACAAGTCCCAGAGCAACTTCATCTCCTAGAAATGATATTATGGTGGTTAAACCACTTTTCTGTTTCACAAGTTGTGTTTCTGTGGGGAAACGTAATAGCTGCCTCGATTATGTTCGCTGGCATCTTTTTTTTTTTTGAGTAAGCGAGACAGTGTGCTGGAATTTATTCTCATTGTTTAAAGTTAGACGCTCCTGTCGCACACTAAACTTTTTTTGGAGTGAAATTTGAAAGTTTTTGTACTAAACTCAAGTCAAACAGTAGTGAAGAGGTGGTGGATGGTGGGTCTACAAAGTGGGACTTCACAGGATAAGTTCAGGTTTTTTCAAGTCTGTCTTGATACAATACTGATGTGCCAAACTATGTAGTGTATTATGTTATTATATATTATTATTCCTTCTTTTTGTTTATACGTTCTAGTAGCTGCACTTATTACTCACATTGCAATGCTACGTATAGTTTCCTGTATTAATAGTATGTCCTTTTCAAAATAAAATAGTAGTGAGGTATAAATATATATAGTGTATAAGGTGCATCATTTCAGTTTTATGTCTTTTATGCACAGTGTGCACACATTTATTCACGCGTGGTGCATTTTTCATTCTCATTTATTTACATGGTGCTTATTTTGTGTCATATGCTTGCTTTCCAATTACCCGTTCATTCAAAAAGAGAGAAAGGAGGGAGAGAGAAATAGAAGCAGAGATGATAATATGTGTCCAATCTATCCATGGAGAGGCTCATACCTCACCTACAGCCTCCTCAGATATTCATCAGGAATGCAGTGACAGCCGGTGTGTTTGTGTGCTTAACCGAACATGATAAGTGTGTAAGATCACGTGTAAAATCACTCCCTGTTGTTAGAGCTAGTAGACTTTTCACCTCGTCAGGGAGTTGAGTTCATTTGCTGAAGCAAAATTGTTATTTGCAAATGTGGCCACTCCAGTTGAAAAACCATTAACTGGAGAGATGAAATAGATACCGTGTTGCATGGTGAAAAATAAACATTACTGGGTTGTTATTGAGTGGGGAAACTTCTGGATAAAAGCAGTTGGCAAACTCTATATAACATAGCTATATGCTGGCTTTGTTAATGATATGGGGTGTAACGGTTGAAATAATGTGGCTTCACCCACTAACAGTGTATAAGGGAAGGGTGTAGGGAGCTGAAAACACAGACATTACTTTATTGTTCTAATAAAATTAAATAAATAAATAATACATTTAAATACTGACATCAGCTAATAGAATGAGTCAGAAAACACATGCATATTATACACAGGATCACAGAGAGATGTGCACTGATGACTAACGCTGCTTTCCAGATATGTAGGGAAGTCTGAAATTCCTCATTTACACACTAGTTATTCTGTTATGACTCATAAACCAGTCTTATGTAATCTCAGTATTGAATTGTTATCATTGATTTTTAATTAATCTCATCTTTGACAGTGTCTTTTTATTTATTTATGACCATGAGCTCTAATGTTTGCAAACTATAATTATAGAATAATATCAAAACCTTTGTATTCACTTGTTTCTGGTACCTGTAAAACAGATACACACGTGACATCCGGTAAAACAAAGATGGACAACAAAAACGCTTCACTGGTTCACTGAGGGTTAACTTTTACTTTAAAAAATGTCCTGATGAATCGCTGGATAAGAGCGTTGCTACCTGCAAGTTGTGCAAAAAGGAGTTTGATTATCATCAAAGTAAAATATCAGCCTAAAATATCTCAATGCAAAACATGTTGCAGCAAACACAGACGTCTCCCGTAGCGGCACAAACAATCCAGGCCAGGCCAGGCCAGACCAGACCAGACCAGACCAGGCCAGGCCAGGCCAGACCAGACCAGACCAGACCAGACCAGGCCAGGCCAGACCAGACCAGACCAGACCAGGCCAGGCCAGATGACCTCTGAACTGGCCTCTGAAGGGGGACACATCATGCTTTGTTGTAATGTTATGATATGTTGTAATCTTTGTTGCATAGGTTGTTTACGTTGTTTACTCTCATATTCCACGTTTAGAGATGGAGTAAAGGAGAAACCTCTGGAGCTGGAGCCTGAAGCTGACCAATCAGAACAGAGCGGGCTCATCAGGAGGCGGGTCTTAAAGAGACAGGAGCTGTTTGAGACAGAGGCTGAACTGAGGGGCTGCATAAAGGACCAGGATAAGATCAATAAGGAGGTTTTAACTGGAAACCATGCAGAGATATTCCAGTAGAGCCAGAATAGAAATACAGAGCTGGACATGTGCAGGATAAATCCCCC